>RJWT010007700.1:0-27278 GCA_004365215.1 Cuniculus paca | reverse complement strand
ATAACCATCAATGTAAGTGGCCTCAATTCACCAATGAAAAAAAATAGATTGACAGACTAGATCAAGAAACAGGATCCAACAATATGCTGTATACAAGAAATACATCTGACTAGAAAGGAAACTCATAGACTGAAAGTCAAAGGATGGAAAACAATATTCCATGTGACAGGAACCCAGAAAAAAGTAGGGATAGCTATTCTGTTTGCAGACAATGTAATCTTCAAACTAAAAATGATCAAAAGAGATAAAGAAGGTCACTATATACTTGTTAGGGGAAAAATTCAAGAGGAAGAGATAACTATCATAAATATATATGCACCAAATACAGGACCACCCAACTATATAAGACAAATACTAACAGACATGAAAAACCAAATGCATAATAACATAATTGTAATGGGGGAATGTAATACCCCAATGACACAAAGAGATAGATCAACTAGACAAAACATCAGCAAAGAACAGAACTGAATCAAACCTGTGGCAAATGGACTTATTAGGTGTTTACAGATTGTTCCACCCCACAACATCAGAATACACATTCTTCTCCACTGTACATGGGACATTCTCTAAAATAGACCATATATTAGCCCATAGAACATGCAAAGGGATTGAAATTATCCCATGCATATTATCTGACCATAGTGCATGTCTTGGTTACTTTTCTCTCATTGCTGGGACAAAACACCCAATACCCAAAATGAAGGAAGGAAAGGTTTATTTAGTTGACAGTTTATGGAGGTTTCAGACCATAATCAGCTGGCTCCAAGGCAGGGTGGAATGGCACTAGGGCAACACTTTAAGGCAGCAGCTAACAAAAGCAGCCAGAGCAAAGAGGAGGAGGAGCAAGCCTGTTTTCCTTCCTTATAGTGTATGCAGGCTACCCCTGCCAGGGTGGGTGTAGTACTCACAAAATCTCTGTGCCCTCCTCTTACACAGGATGAGGATAGTTACAAAGTAAAATGCTGGCTCCCTACTGAGTCTCTTAGTTAAACTTCTAAACTTCCCAAGTTGACACAATGTATCAACCATAACAGCCTGACATTGGAAATTAATGGCAAAAGAAACTGCAAATCCTATATAAACACATGCAAATTAACTAACACTCTCCTGAAAAACCAATGGGTTACAGATGAAATTAAAGAAGAAATTAAACAATATCTACAATTGAAGGAAAATGTAAATACAACTTACTGGAACCTATGCAACACAATAAAAGCAGTCCTCAGAGGGAAATTTATAGCAGTAAATTTCCACATCAGGAAAATGGAACAAAGACAAATAAAAAACCTAATGCTGCACCTCAAACTTCTAGAAAAAGAAGAGCAAGTCAAGCCCAAAGCCCAAAGATGGGAGGAAATTATAAAGATCAGAGCAGAAATCAGTGCAATTGAAACTAAGAAAACAATACAAAGAATTGATGAAGAGTTGGTTCTTTAAAGAATAAATAAAATTGATAAACCCCTGGCCAACTTATCAAAAAGAGGAAAGAAAAATATCAAATAAACCCAATAAGAAATGAAGAGAGTGAAATCACTACAGATGCTGTGGAAATACAGAAGATCAATACCTACTTCAAAAACATTTACTATCATAGGTTCGATAATACAGAAGAAATGGACAGATTTCTAGAAACATATGAATTACCAAAGCTGGATCAAGAAGATGTAAAACTGCTAAACAACCCAATTTCAGTTAAGGAAATTCAAAATGTAATTAGAACTTTACCAATAAAGAAAAGCCTAGGTCCTGATGAATTCACAGCTGAATTCTACAAGAAATTTATGGAAGACTTAATGCCAACACTCCTCAAAATCTTCAGTGAAATTGAAAGGGAAGCAAGTCTCCCTAACTCATTCCTGGAAGCAAGTATTACCCTAATACCAAAACCAGAGAAAGACCCAACCAAAAAAGAAAACTACAGGCCAATCTTCCTAATGAACACAGATGCAAAAATCCTCAATAAAATATTGGCAAATAGAATGCAACAAATCATCAAGAAGGTTATACACCCTGATCAAGTAGGATTCATATCAGAAATGTAGGGGTGGTTCAACATACCCAAATCAATAAACATAATACACCATATCAACAGAGCCAAAGACAAAAATCACATGATCATCTCAATAAATGCAGAAAAAGCTTCTGACAAAATCCAACACACATTCATTATAAAATTCTTACGGAAAATTGGAATAGATGGTCTTTACTTCAATCTGATAAAAGCCATATACAATAAACCAACAGCCAACATCTTACTAAATGCACAAAAACTGAAAACTTTCAACCTAAAATCAGAAACAAGACAAAGATGTCCATTATCATACTCCTATTCAATATATTTCTGGAAACATTAGCCAGAGCAATTAGAGAAGAGAGAGAATGAAAGGAATAAGCATAGGAAAGGAAGAAGTTAAATTATCGTTATTTGCAGATGACATGGTACTCTGCATAGAAAACCCCCAAAACTCCATTGAAAGACTTCTAGATGTAATAACCAAATTCAGTAATGTAGCTGGATACAAAGTCAACACTCAAAAATCAATAGCATTCCTGTACACAAACGGCAAACTCACTGAGAGAGAAATAAAAGAAACCATACCCTTCACAATAGCATCCAAAAGAGGAAATACTTAGGAAACAACCTAACAAAGGAAGCAAAAGATCTATTCAATGAAAATTACAGTACTCTAAAAAAAGAAATCAAACAGGATTTCATAAAATGGAAAGGCTTTCCTTGTTCATGGATAGGAAGAACAAACATTGTGAAAATGACCATTCTCCCAAAATTGTTATACAGATTTAATACAATTCCAATCAAAATGCCATTAGCGTACCTCACAGATCTAGAGGAATCATGTCTAAAATTCATCTGGAACCAGCAGAGACATAAAATAGCAAATGCAATTCTGGGCAACAAAGGCAAGGCAGGAGGCATCACAATCCCCAAATTGAAATAATACTACAAAGTTACTGTGATAAAATCAGCATGGTACTGAAATAAAAACAGACCTGAAGATTAATGGAATACATTAGAAGATACAGCTACAACTAAAAACACAGTCATTTTATCTTTGATGAAGGGGCCAAACATGTTCACTGGAAGAAACATAACCTTTGTAATATGTGGTGCTGGAAAAACTAGCTTTCCATAAGCCAAAAACTAAAATTAGACACATGTTTATCACCATATACTAAACTAAAATGGAAATGGATCAACAGTCTAAATATTTAAATAGTAACTCTAAATCTACTGGAAGACAAGATAGGTAGAAATCTTGAGGACATAGGGATAGGCCAAGAGTTCATGAACAAAATGCAAACTGCATAAGTACTTCAAAGAATCAACAACTGGGATCTCATCATATTAAAAAGTTTTTGCACTTTAAAAGAAATCACCAGCAGAGTGAAAAGAAAACCCACAGAATGGGAAAGAATTTTATCCAACTGTCCCTCAGAGGACTTCTACGTCGAGCATATAGGGAATTGAAAAACATTAGGTCCCCCAAATTCAAAGACCCAATCCAAAACTGGGCTTCTGAGATGAACTCACGCTTCTCAGATGAAGAGATACAAATTGCAAATAAATACATGAAGAAATGTTCTGCATCACTGGTCATTCAAGAATTGCAAATTAAAACAATGTACAGATTCCATCTCACTCCAGAAAGAATGACTGCCATTAAGAAATCAACTGATAACAAATGTTGGTGGGGCTGTGGGGAAAAAGGAACTCTTCTTCACTATTGGTGGGAGTGTAGACTGGTACAACTACTATGGAAATCAGTGTGGAGATTCCTCAAAAACCTTGGATTGGCAGTCCCATTCAATCCATCTACTCCCCTTCTGGGCATTCTCCCAAGAAAATTGAAAATGTCATGCCACAACGATATATGTGCAACTATGTTTGTAGCAGCACAATTTGTAATAGCTAAATCTTGGAAACAACCCAAATGCCCATCCCATGAAATGGATAAAAAAGATGTGTTTTTATACAATGGAATATTACTCAGTTATAAACAGGGGTAATCTAAGGCTTTTACAGGTAAATGGATGTGACTTGAGACCATACTCACATGTGAAATAAATCAAACTCACATTTTTAAATAGTGTATTGTCTCCCTAGTGTAAGAAAAAACTGAAAGAGTAATAAGATCCAAAGTGTACAATAGACATTGTGATATTGAAATGGAAAGAAAGTGCCCAAAAGAAAGAACAACTAGGATAGGGGAAAGGAGGAAATCAAGAAGGGAAAAATTTATATATATATATTTATATATATACAGAGTAGATAACTATACTACCAATCTCTGTTAGTTCATCAAAAAGAACAGTTTGCTTTCATTGTTTGATTGTTTGATCATTTTTTGCTTTCCCAAATCTTGTAACCTGTACAACTACTTCTAAGATAACAATATGCATTATATCAACTAGTGTTAATTTCTTACTATTTTTTGAAATTCTATATCATTTCTTTCCTTTTTCCTCTTTTGCTTTTTAAAATAAAAAAATTTTAAAGTAAATAAAAATTAATAACCCATAAAAAGGCAAACCAGCTCCATGTGCGGGGCCACTGCCACCGAGGAGAAGCCGAATCCTGGCCTTTTCCTGAGTCAGTGCTATTCATGGACTGTGGGGGAAGAGAGCAAGAAGTCACCAAGAAGCAATCCCTCCCTGCAAACTGGCACCATGCATGGGCCACCACCACTGGGGGAACAGCTAGACTCCAGTCCCTTCCAGCATGCAGCCTGGGAAGCAAGAAGATCCAATCTCCATCCTCCCACACCCACACCCCCACCCCACCCCCGTAAACAACTGGCTGATCCTGAGAAACACAGGCTGTGATGATAGCTATTGAGGTGAAATGCAATTTGATGCTTGTGGTGTTTTGGTGTTTCACTGTCTTTGCAGGTCTAGGGCCAGTGGTTTTATTATCTATTCAGAGGATGATGGTTCGCAGTGTGGCATGTATGGGGAATTGCCTTCTGAAAGTGGTAGCCATTGTTAATTCCCTGTTATCTTGTTTTGAAGTCCTGTAGCATTTTCATTGTTTTGTTGGGTTGGGTTTTATTCTGTTTTGTTTTGTTTGATTTTGTTATATTTGATGGCATGGGCAACTATTTCAAAGATAAGATATAACATGGTAGCCATTTTAGATTTACCATTACTATTGTCTTGTGTTGAAGTCCTTTATTGAATTCATTGTTTTGTTTTTATTGGCTCTATTCTGTTCTGTTTTGTTTGATTTTTACTATGTCTGAAGGTCTGGGCAGTTATTTTGAAGATGATGAGGGGCATTATGGTAACCATTGTTGAATTTCATATTGTTTTGAAGTCCTGTGTTGCTTACACTGGTTTATTTTGATTGACTTTGTTCTGTTTTATTTTGCTTGGTTTTATTCTCTTTAAAATAAAAATATAAAAAAATACTTCTCCTAGCTGTATTTTACAGCCAGATAAAATTATAATAGTTAAGTTCACTGCTCCCACTATGAAGCTAATGTCACCGATCTTCTCTTCTGGATGCTCAACAACTAAGGCTTAAAGACCAAAGCTAGAAAGGTAATTGGGCTAAGAGCCAATATTTTGCTCTCCAAGGTCAACAAGACCCCAGGACATGAGGAAACCTTTTCTGCAACATCCTACAAGTCTGGTGAGTCCTACAACCTTCTGACCAAGGAGATTACTGGGCTCCAGGTGATAAAGATAAGTGTACAATGTGCCAAAGGAGGTTCACCAAGAGGAAAAAGTCTCCCATGCTTTCACAGAAAGCAGCATGGTCAAGCAAGGCCATGACTCATCCTGACAGCTGACACTGACAGACGAACAGAGAGGCTCTACACATGGTTTCAAGGTAAAGCCTGAGGAGATTTAACTGACCTTGATTGACCACAAAAGGTTAATTTTACTTAACACAGGTCTCACTTTAACTTGGTCTTAAACATCCAGCAGAAAAGTATTACCAAAAAATTTATAAAAACAATGCCATAGTAATAAGCTAGATGTAAGAACAGACACCAATTGCTGACCCTTTGTGGCAATTTCCAGCTATACCAGTCCCTGGCCCCCACTATGGGTCATTAAGAAAACTACAGTAAAATCTATAAAAGCTCAACAAGAATCTTTAAATTCTTTAACTAAAGTTGTCCTTCAAAAACCACAAAATTCCCCATCTTCTTACAGCTGAAACTGGATAAGGAGGTATAACAAGAGGTACCTTCCACCAATGTGGCTAAACACCAACCTGTCTTCATCCATTCTGCCCCCTACTATCCTTCTTCATTTCCTCCCTCATACTTAGCAGCTAAAATTATCTTTATTAATTTTCTATGTATTTGTCATTTGTCTTCCCATCCAGAGTATGGCATATAGGCCCCTCAAGTGCTAACTCTGTCTGTGCCTTTTTCATGTCCTGTGCCCAGAACAGTGCCTAGCACACTGGCAAGTCTCCATTTGTGGCTGTTGATTGACAGATGGGAGTAGCAAGGGGTAAAAAGTAGTTGCTCAAGGCCACTGGGGAGTCCCTGACAACTGGAGGTTTATTTCTACTCATAAACTTGTCTTTGAAAAATACAAATGCATCCTGAAAAAGCTAAGCATCCTTCAAAAGTTACTATGTATGAAGTCATTTCATCAGATTGTCTATATAGCACATAGAGCAGCATTTAAAAACTAAGTAATCTTGTTGAAAAGGGGTGATATCTTACATGGGGACTGGAGACCGGGGCAGCAGTTAGAACAAGAGTCAAAACATAGTGTAAGAGCCAGTAGGACTTCCCAAAGACCCAGAGGACAGAAGAGAAGGTGGCTGCCAAGCTTAGGACATGCCAACCCCAAGTAAGACTATAGGAGGCCAGAATAGGCTACCCTAAAACACGCGTCTTTAGCTAAGAGAGTACTCCACAGTCATGACAACTTGTAATCTCAGAAAGATAGAGGTGTTTAATATGTATTTGAATAGATAATATATACAGAGGTTCAAATTATTCCTACAGTGCAAAATGTGAATAGTGACAGAGAAGTTACTTTTGCATTGCTAATCACCTTGACTCTGGTCTTCAAGGTCAATTACTGTTACCAATCTCTTGAGTATCCCTCTAGAGATATTCTATGCATATATGAACATTTTTATACCAGTGTCAGCATGTTATACACACTGTTCCAGATCATGTTTATTTCATTTAACAATATGTATTGATCATCTCCCTCTGAGATGGGATTGACTTTATATTTCAAACAGCTGTTTGGTATACTAATTGAATGGGCGTATCACAGTTTATTTAACCTACAAACTACTGATGGATGTTTACTTTGCTTCCAGTCTTCTTCTATTAGAAACGGCGCTGCTCAGAATATTTTTGTATACATTTCTTTGTGTACATATGTACATAAGATGAATTTATAAAACTGAAATCTCTAGACCAAAGGTGTGTGTATTTTTCACTATGACATATATTCTAAAATTTCCTTCCCTTGGAATCTAGCATATTCTTGAATTGCCTTTCAATGAGAATATAACAATTTCACACCCATTGCTTATGTGTTAGGAAAACACTGGCTATTTAACTCTTTAAGTTTCTGCACACGTTTCCTTCAGTGAACACCAGATGGCGGAACAGACCCTAAAATGTATACCATGGGTGATGCCAATAAACTGAAAGTTTTGAAGTCTCATTTACATATGTAGATTCAGTATATAAAACTGATGAACCAGTTGAACATTAATGGTAGACATGTTTCAATTCATCAGTGCAGCAGATGGTAGCCCTGGTTTTGCTCCTTTACTTGAAGGAATACTGAAAAGATCCTTGTCTGTGGTTCCATAATTTTTCCCGATTACCCAAGTATCCCCTTTTCTTCAGCTAAATGGAAAATGTATGAATGGTATAGAAAACACAAGTTAGTGATAATAACTCTTGGAGTAGCATTTATGTATGAAAGTGATTTATTTAGTTCCTGTTTCTACAACAAGGAACTGTATAAACATATGTATGTCACATAAGAATATTTCTTCAAGCAAATAGAAATGAATAATTGAAGTTGATGCATTTTCTGTGATTAGGCTTCCATTTGGCAGAACACCAGCAAACCAATTTCACAGCAAAAGGACTTTTTCTCCTCACAAGTGTGTCATTTGAACAAAATAAATATAATTAGAGTTCTATCTGCTTTGCAACTTAACAATATACTCTCAGAGGAGTGTAGACAGATGCCCACAGCCCAAATACACCCAAAGGCAAATGGACTAGTTGACTTACATATGCTCACCTGTAAAATCCTTTCTAGTCTTCAGAGGAGAATACTTTTTCATTGAGCCATCATTTCCCCAAGAGGCACATAGTTAGGAATAGTGTATGAAGTTGGCCTCCTAAGCTACCTGTACAACATCAACATTTACTACCTACTACAGAGTCTATTGCTTCTCTTCCTGAGCAAATGACAGTTGTCTTGTTTTGAAATATCTAAGATCTAAGATGAGATATACATAATCCTAGGGGCAAAATCACCTACTTATTGTTGTTCCTTAGGACACTGCAAGTCCTGATGCTTTGGGGATCCTGCCCTAAAGAGGGAAAAATTAATATTTATGAAGACCTATTAAGTATAGATCTTTTCCAACTGCCATCTCATTTAATGTTTATTACAACTTTATGAGGCAGATGCCTGTATTTCAGGTAAGAGAACTACAGTTCAGAGAAGTAAATGACTCCCAAATTAACACAACTATTGAGTGGCCAGGCAGGGATTTGGAGCTCAGTCCATCATTTCCTAGACTAGGGTTCTCAGTGTATGGCCCCCAGCCAGCAGCAAAAGCATTGCCAGCATAACCTGGAAATTTCTTTGAAAGTCCAAATTCTCAGAACCCATTCTATTCCTATAGAATCGCACTTTGGGTGTGGGGCCCAGCAATCCATATTTTAATAACCTCCCCCGAAGACTCTGATGCAAATTCACCTTTGAGAACCATTGTCCTAGATGCATTCTTCCACATGAGAAAGATGCAGAAGACAGTGTTTCCATGGTGCCTTCATGGGGTTACAGGAGAATTAGGCAGTAGCATGAAGTATGATAATTTTAATCCTCACAGTATACAATAAGGTGTTATTTATTTATTTATTTATTACATATAGGAAACTAAAGCTGAGAATAATCGGGTCATGCAATGAAACTCCCCATGCCAATCAGAGGCTATTTATATGTGAGTCTACCTGATTCTACAGCCTAATCTTCCATAGTCCACTAGAAAGTTCTATCCTAACAGTGATATTGATTGGCCAAGCATTTGTCTATATTATGGTGACCCTCTATACATTATAAGTAATAAAGCTAAGTTGTAGTTTCCCAACATAACCCTAGATAAATGATAATAAACAAGAAAGATTCTACTAGGAGCATTTTATAAAGAGACAAAAATAACAAAATGTGAGGCAATAGCCTGGAAGGAGACAGTAGAAGCTACTAAAAAGAAAATAATTTAAAAAAAAAAACCTTAAGCTTGTATCACTTTAGAATCAAAACAGCAGTAAAGGTTAGTTACAAAAGGTTGGAAGTCTTAGGTTATCAGGTATGAGGACCAACACTTTAACAACGTTCTAAAAATGGGTACCATAATGGTGATTATGAAATATGTTGAAAATAGGCTGTGTTTTCTACGTAACAGCGCATGAACTGCATTCAGAAAGGCCTAAGGAATGGTTAAAGTGGAAATACATTGGCTCTTGATTCAAGATATGAATCATCTGTACAATTCTCCTACTCAGAATACTCCATTCATCAAGGCTGTTATTACCTCAAAACAAGGTGGTCTTGGGTGCTTGAAAGTTTGTGCTATATTGTGAATGTTTGTTCTAAAATTCACATTGAGATTTAATCCTCCAGCAACTGTATTAAGCAACTGTATTAATCCAGCAACTGTATTAAGAGTGAAGCCTTTATGGGCCTATTAGGTCATGAGCACTCTGCCTTCATGGGTAGGATTAATGCCCCAATAAAAATATTTGAAGGAGTGAGTTTGCCCCCTTTTTGCAGACACATCCCTACCACAACATGCACATGCAGCAGCAAGGTGCCATCTTTGAAGCCAAGACCAGCCCACACTCATCGTGGCATCTGCTGGTGCCTTGCTATTGGATTTCCCAGCCTGTAGAACTGTGAGAAATAAATTCCCTATTTCTCCCAAAATAAGACCTAACCAGCCTTGAAAGCTAGAGATCAAAAATGCCAGCCCCAATCAGCCTATCTTTGTCTTATTGTCATTATAGAGTAGCCAGGGTAAGGCAAGGATAAGTTGATTGGGGCTGGCATTTTTGATCTCTACTTTTCAAGGCTGATTATTTTCCAGTTAGGTTTTATTTTCAGGGAAATATGGCTTCTGCTATTATAAATTTCCCAGTTTATGATATATAAGTTACAGCAACAGGAATGGACCAAGATGATTTCTTCCCTTTTGCTCCATGTGTAGTGTTAAAAGGACTTTTTTTTCATACAGTCCTAGAGTTCATCCTTCTGAACTAAAAAATGATAACAGGAACTGAGGTCCTGATCCAGATCCAATTTCACAAAAATGATCTGAAGCTTGGGTTTAAGTTATTAAGGCTCCTGAAATAACAGGTAAGAATCTGACCCATCCCTTCATCCTTCTGATAGAGTAAAAGAGGCCCCATGAGACTGCGCTAGGTGCTACAGACTGCTCCTAAGCCACTGTGGCTACTATGGGTTTGGTCCCTTATCAACAAAGGTCTTTTGTGTTTATTTTTTGCAACATTCCTCACCAGGATTTTTTTTTTAACTGAGTTATACAAGGCTTTGGTATTACAAATAAAAACTGAGTGAGCTGAGTGTCAGATTCTTGAATCTGAGGCATACAGACAATCCAGGAGGCTGGCAACAAGACAGGCCAGTAGGCCTGTGTGAGGGTTCTGCCCGCCAGCATGCCTCAGCACACGATCGAAGTGCCGAGCCGATGGTGAGTCAAAGCAGTTAACAAGGTCACGGTAACTCAGAGCTCCTGCTGGGTAGTCAATGAAGTCTCACCTGGGGAAGGAAAGAATGTTCCCTCCTGAATCAGTCTAGGCTCATTACTGATTTCTCTATACTTAGACTGAAGCAACAGGACAGTAATTTAGGGATGGCTGAGCTAAAGCCCTGAAAGGTAAGCTGCTGAGCAGATGCAGTGACACAAAATTCAAGGGAAACCCTTCAATGGCTCCCACCAGCAACACGGGCTTCATTCTTTACACCAGTGCCATCTGAACAAGTCCTGTAAAAACTGCAGATAAGAAAGCAGCAGGATTTCCTACACGAGCTAGTTTGTAGGGTGGTGGGGAAAAAAAAAAAAACAACACTAGAAGAGACAGCCATGTCTACAGCCTTGCTCAATTCCTGGTCCAGAAATTATTCTCGTCACTGAACTTCTCTCACTAGTAACCCTTTTTCTTCACTCTGCTAATTAATATTGAAGTACCACTCCTATTATGTACCAGGCACTGTGTTAGGAACGTTCCATACTCTACCTAATGTAATTCTCACATAACGTGAGCACTACCATTTCCCTCTTTCTCAGATGCAGAAACTGAGGCTCACAGAAGTTAAGCATCTTGCTCAAGGTCACACAGTTGTTAGGAAGTGAAGTGATGATTCAGACTCAGGCACTGGGACTCCAAAATCTGCCTCTGGACCTTCATCTTTGTTATTCATAGTAGGATCCCAAGACAGGGATATTGGCAGCAGGTGTCAGCCATGAGGGATCTTGTTAGAAATGAAGAATATCCAGATTTATACATAGAAGAAGAGAGTAAAATAGTTGCTTGAAGCTGAGAGGTGAGCGAGGAGAGGGTATAGGGAGAGACAAAAATACACACAGTTGCATAGAAGAAACCTGCTCTGATATTCTATTGCACAATAGGATGACTATGGTTAACTGTATTGCATTGAACATTTTAAAATAGCTGGAAAAGAGGACTTAGAATGTTTTCATCATGAAGAAATGATAAATGTATGAGGTGGATAAGCTAAATACCCTACTTTGAATATTGTACAATGTATACATGTATGGAAATATACTGTGTCCTATAAATATGTACAGTTGTTATGCGTCAGTTATAAGCAAAATAAATTTTTTTTAAAACAGGGTTTTGCTATGCAGTTCAGGCTGTTCTTGAGCTCACTTTGTAGCCCAGGCTGGTCTCAAGCTAGCAATGGTCCTCCTGCCTTGGCCTCCCAAGTGCTGGCATTATAGGCGTGCGCCACCATGCTCAGCAAAATAAATTTTTTGAAAAGAAATGCAGAACCGGGGCCTGGGGAATCTAACTCAGTGGCCTAAGTGCCTGCCTGGCAAGCGCAACGTCGTGAGTTCAATCCCCGGTGCTGCAAAAAAACAAAACAAAGCAAAACAACACAAAATAAACGCAGAACCGGGAGTGGTGGTGCACACCTGTAACTATAGGTACTCAGGAGCCTGAAGCAGAAAGATTGCAAGTTTAAACCTAGCCTGGGCAACTTAGCAGACTCTGTCTCAAAATAAAAAATAAAAAGGGCTGAGGATGTAGTTCAGTGGTGAAGCATCTCAGCTCAATTCCTAGCAGCACAAAAGAAAAAAAAAAAAAAGGAACCCATGATCTTAGGTTCCTTTGCCATGCGTAACACTTCAACAGTGGAAGAGAATTGAAAGCCTATGCTCATGAAACCTAGAGCAGGACCAGCATCCCCTATGCCTGCTTCCTAGTATCACTGCTTCCTAGTATCACTCTTCCACCGTCACTCCCAACTCGTATCTGCACCCTGGCACTAAGTGCTGGTGTGGGTGAGGACCAGGGCACGCTGGAGGGAGAATAAGAAAGGGGCAACGGCAGAGCACAGCCAGCACACCATGAGCTGTAGGGTCCAAAGCAGCTGGGGGCTATCACTGCTGGGAACCCAGAACTGACTTTTTTTTACCGTTTCCCGAACCTGGCAATGTTTCCGGATGTTAATGGGTTTGGGTGCTCATCATCTTCACATATCTCTTCAGTGCTTGAATCATTACCAAGACATAGCCACCTACCACTCACCTGTGCTTCTTGGAGGTTTTGAACAGTTCTTAAAGTTCCTTTCACAGGCAAGTTGGAGCCTAACTCTGCTGAGAATGGTTATCCAACCCTAGAATCAGAGATCTGGTGTTGGGTGGGGATCAGCCACTATGTGGTGGCTCCTAACCCTGGAATACCTCCGCAGTCAGACTTTGCAGGTGTGTGTATAGGGGTAGGGACCCTCTCTAAAAAAATTAATTCCTGGTCTGGGATTGTAGCTCAGTGGTGGAGCTAGTGCTTAACACAGGTCAGGCCCAGCAGTGCCAAAACAACAAAAACCAAAAACCTCTTTCCAATGGATCTGGCGTATTTTATTAATCACATTTAAAAACAGTTGAATTGGTTCCAGGACCACACACCTCCACCCCTGTGGATACCCCAAGTCCATGAATACTTCTTTATTAAAATGATGTAGTATTTGTACATAAATTACATAATCCTCCTATATACTTAAAATCATTTCTGGATTTCTTATACTACCCAATACAATGAAAACACTTTGTAAATGGTTGTTGTATTGTCTAGGAAACATCAACAAGAAATGTCTGTACATGTTTGGTAAAGATATAATTTTTTTCCAAATATTTTTGATCTGTGGTTGGTGGAATTTGCAGATATGGAACTTGTGGATACAGAGGATTAACTGTATTTCTACTACAACTCCTTTCCTCTTCCAATCCAAATCCATGAGACTATGAGAAGTCAGACTTGGTATTTTATTGTCCAGTCTATAGCTAGTCACCTCAGTGACAAGGAATTCACTGCCTAGTCAGCTAAGACGGCTCCATTTTATTTGGGGTCAGCTCCAATGACAAGAAGTTTGTTCCAATCCAGCAAGATCCAGTGAGGCTGGACTTTGTCCCATAGAAACTACCACTGATGAGCACTCTCATATGCCTGTGGCTGTCACAGTTTGAATCTTAACCCCCATCTGGCATGTGTTGAAGGCTTAGCTGACTGCTTGTTGTCTACTGGGAGGTAGTGGAACCTTTAAGGGGTGGAGCCATATGGGCAGAAGTTAGGTCACTGAAAGTGTGCTGGCTTGTGAAGGGGAAAAGGAGCAGGCATGCAGGTCCCTCTCTGTCACCAAGTAAGCCAAGTTGTCCCAGCGCCCAACCACTGGATAACAGTTGTGTTTTTTTCTAAACTAAAATGTCAGTATTCAAGTTTAGTTGCAGTTTTGGTTCTTTGTGATAAATAAGTCTGTTTTGGGTTGTAGTTTGGGCACTCAGCCTCTAAAAGGTTCGCCATCACTGCCCTATGCCATCCTCCTCTCTCTTTGCTTCCTGACCACCATGAGTGGTTCCATCTCACTGCAGGCCTCCAAACAGGGGAATCAGTTGACCACAGACTCAAAACTCTGAAGCCATGAAGCAATAAACCTCTCTTCCTTTTAAGTCATTTATCTCAGATATTTTGTCACAATGACAGAAAGCTAACACAGAGGCCAAAGTATGCTAAATTCTTCTTCCACCTTCCAACCATTTCAATATTTGTAGGTAAAAGGGGAAGTGGAAAGAATGTGGATTTAGGAAGCCATTAGAATTGGGTTCTAAGCACAGGTCTGTCTGATACATGTTACAATATGGGTGTATGTTGAAGACTGTGTGCTAAATGAATACAAGAACAAATGCTGTTGTGATTCTACTAATGTGAGGTACCTACAGTAGTCTAATTCATAGAGACAGAAGAGAGACAGTGGTTACTGTCGGAAGGATGGGTATAAAATTTTTTATCCCAGATGATGAAAAGTTCTGGGATTGGATAGTTGTGATGGATACACAACACTGTAAATGTACTTAATGTTCAGAATTTGCCTCTTAAACATGAATAAGTGTTATGTATATTTTGCCACACTCAAAAAAATTTTTTAAAGTGTGGTTCTGTCATTTACAAGCTGTGTTGTTTCACTGAGTTACAGTTTCCTCATCTGCAAAATGGGTACAGCAATTTTTACCATGCATGCTATCATGAGGATCTGAGCTTTGGTTAAAGAAAGTACCATACTGGTCTTTTCATGGAAGCTTGGAGAGTGAAAATGCTCATACGTGATGAGTGGCAGGCGATTTGGGTTTATAATGGTTAATGGTGACCAAGACAAAATGAACAGTTCGGCAGAGAACAGAACTGACACTTTAAGACATCAGAATAAAAATGAATTTTACTTAAATATTGGACTTCAGAAACTTTCAGTGTATTTATTTATTTATTTATTTATTTTAGTATACATGCTGTTGAAACAAGCATACATTTCAGCTTTTAGAGGGCTCTTGAACTATAGACCCAGACTCAGACTCCTCCTAGGGGCTTCCAGCAGCTTCTCTGTAATTAGGAAGGGTAAGTTTGAGAAGCTCTTGCCAAGACTGTCATTCCTAACACCAACTTTGTTCACAGCTACCTGAGATTACAAAATGGCAGACATCTGGTCCCATCCCTGGAGTCTCTGACACAGTCAGGCATTAATTCAGGATCTGGGTGTATTTTATTTTGTCCCAAGGCTTTCATGGATGGCCAGGTTTGAGGAACGCCACACTGGGGACATCCAGCTGCTCCCAACTGTTCAAGCAGTTGAAGTGGCTGGGTGAGGAGGAGTTTTGAGCTGAGGACGGGGAGACAGTCCTGATGTCCTAGAAAGTCCCCAGAGAGCCAAAAAAAAAAAACAGAGGTATTCCTTGCCTGGGAGTAGAAGTTGGTTGAAAAATTGTAATGAAGCTCTCCAGAGAAACAGAAAACTAGGATGCATAGGTATATTTCATATGTACATACATAATAAATGCTATTTATATTTATAACATATGTAAAGGAAATTTAAAGAAGGAGTTGGCTCACTTGATCATTAGAGACTGAGGAATCCATGATCTTGCACCTGTAAGCTGGAGACCCAGGAAAGCCGGTGGTGTAATTCTGTCCAAGTCTGAAGGTCTGAAAACCAGGGAAGATGATAGTATAAAACTCTGTCTAGTCTAGGGACAGATGAGATAGGATTTCCCATCTAATGCAGTAAGGCCTGAGAAAGAGTGAAAAATTCCTCCTCACTCTGTCTTTTGTTCCATTTGGGTGCTGAATGAGTTGGATAATGCTCACCTACAAGGGGATGTATTTTTTACTGGGTCCACTGTTTCAAATACTAATCTCATGCAGAAACATCCCCACATACACTTCTTGAAACAATCTTTACTCTGGGACCTCTGTGGTCAGTGTAGGTGACATAACATTAACAGCTGCGAGAATCTAGGATGAAATGTGGGTCCCCACCCACCAGAAAGGGGTGACAGCAGAGAGTGCATGGTTAGAGCACTGCATGGAGTTTTGAGGGAGCTCCATGTGATCAAGAATATGTAATGTGGTTCCCGGCACAGAGCTCACTGACGACAGAGATTGCTGTTGCAAGGAAAACAATGTCGCATCTGACTTCACTGTACAATTGCCTACTACAGTGAAGGCTGGAAAATGCAAAGCAAAAAGGTTATGTGCTAAGTATAAAATCTGGAGTACCAGAGGTCCCATTATCTTACTTTATGCCTTAAAACCAAATTTAAAATTTTTGGACTCTTTCCCAATAACTGAAAATTCAATCCCAAAAGATTCTGGAGAGTCTCATCCTTCTTCCTGTTGGTGAGAAAGTCTTCAGGCTTTGGGGATTTAGAAAAGTGGGTCAGAGGCTGGACCGATTGCCACAATCTCTCCTAGCTCCTTCTTGGGCTTTAAGAGGTTGTAAAGAAGTCCTGGCCTGTTGGGCTGTGCTGCTCTGGGAGTCTTAAGAAGCACCTCCATAAAGGTCCCCTTCTTACAAGGAGTGTGCTCACGCATGCTCGGAGGGACAGTCACTTCCTCTCTGGTCAGTCACTTCCTCCACTGTCCCTTCCTCTCTAGAGGGACAGTCGCTTCCTTCACTCCCAGCTGCTGTTATTTGGTTATTTTCACAGAGCTCTTTGCCTCTGGACTTGCCATGTTGGCCTTTCCTTCTAGGGTCAGGGGTGAGTAGGGAGTGGAGAGAATCACCCCAGTTGGCAACCTTTTGCTTTTCTTCCTCAGTAAGTTTCTCTGATTCCTGCTATGAAGTCCAGGATTGGTGCTAGGGGACCAGAGGGCTGAGAAGGCCCCCTTGCCTTTTCATGACTCTCAGCATTTTGGTGCAAAGACAAATTTCCTAACCCATGTTGACAGCAGTTGTCTCACCATCATGGAGATTGTGTTACCTGGATGACAGATGGAGAGGAAGTGGCCTTGCCCTCACCAAAGACAGCCTATTGCACAGAGCATACTTTTACTAATTCACCAGTTGTGTCTACCTACTTTTTCTGTAAATAAAGGCTAAAGTGTATCTAAAACCAGTCAATTCCATAATATTGTCTGGCCCTAGGATTTGTGTTTATGTCTCTAGCATAAAATATTCTAACGCTTCTCTCCTTGGCTGATTTTATACTAGATGTGTATGAAGCAGAGTTCTGTCAACTAACAGCTAGTAAACATGGGTAGTAAAGAAATTATGGGTTCTTCAGAGGGTCAGAGAGCCAACTTTGTGAAAGCACTACCAAGTGAGGTGAGGTGGCCAGAAGCCCAGGTATGGTACCACGCAGTCAGCGTGACTCCCAGCGTGACCAGCTTGGACAATCCTTCCCACCTCTGGTTTCTTTTTTTAAATGCATACAGTTCCTCTATGTATGCAGAAAACTACTGACTTTAAAAATCTTAACAATTTTAAGTGTAGAATTCAACAGCATTGAGCACATTTACATACATTGTGTAACCAGCGCTGTCATCCAACTCCAGAATTTATCTTCCCAACCTGAAGCTGTGTAACTATTGAATGATTCCCCATCTGCTCCTGCTCCAGCCCCTGGCAGCCCTCATTCTATCTTCTGTCTCCATGAATTTGATGAACCTAGGTACCTCACATGAATGGAAGTGTACAATATTTGACCTTTTGTGAATGACTCATTTCAGTACCAGAATGTCTTTAAGGTTCATCCCTATGGTAATATCTATGTATACATACATTTTATTTATTTATTCACTAGTTGATGGGCATTTGGATTGTTTCAACCTTTTTTTTTTTTTTTAAGAAAAGGTCTTACTAGGTAGGTCAGGCTGGTCTTGAACTCACTGTGTAAGCCAGGCTGGCACTGAACTTGTGATGATCCTCCTGCCTCAGCCTCCCAAGTGCTGGGATTATAGGAGTACGCCACCATGCCCAGTTTCTATCATTTGACTGTCTTGAGTAGTGCTACTACCCATAGATATTTGTGTATAAGTTTTTGTGTAGACATATACCGCATCTTCATTTGTCTTGGGTATGTGTTGAGGACTGGAATTGCTCTAGTCATCTGTTTTTTAGGAACTGTGATATTCATTCTATATGGTTTCTTACATGGTCTCCAACAAGATGGGGCCCCAGGACTTATGCTGTGACTAGCTTAGTGACACAGCTTTGATATATGCTTTTTCATACTACATCCTTTCCCAACTCCTGCAGCCTTGCCTCCTGGGGCCACTTTTGAAATAAACTCCTGACACCCAAGTCCTCCTCTCTGGCTCTGTTCTCAGGGCACCTAAATTAAGGTATAAAAGTCCATGATTACCCAAACCTGTTCACATACCTGCTGTCCAGGGAAGAAGGAACAGATGGTCTCTTCACCTTCCACAAGGGGGAAAGGGCACCACAGCCCACAGTGCTCTGATATAAAGTAGGAAAAACAAGTAACAATAAATCAGAAAGAGATGAAGTTCCATCACAAGTTGATGCTGGTGTGTGGCCAGTGGGACTGGCCTGTTCAGTACGGATGATGCTGACATGAACCATTTCTGTCCCACCGAATTCTCATAACAGCCCTGAGAGGTGGGTGCTATCAGGAGCTTGGTAATTTGCCCAGGAAGTGGCGGTACCCAGCTCAGTCACCGCTTTCCTCAGGTTCCCACAGCTGTCCCTTTTTACCTCTCCTTCCAGCCAAGCGGTAATTCCTAAATAGCACTGAAGTGAGATCTTGGCTCCACATTCTGCTGCAAATGAAGCTAGTGTTCCTCTTTCACTCCTGTGAACTCTGCATTTTTGGCAAGTGGTTGGCTTTCTTTTTCCCTAGATAGAAGGAAATTTCCATTTGCTTTTCAGCAATCACTGACTAAGCATGGTTCTTCATTTCTCCATCTGGGACACATTGTCTCCAGCACAACTTTACAGGGCAACAAGCATCGCTGGTGAAGAGGACAGTCCAAAAGAAGGGAGCATTTCTTGTGTAATGAGCCACTTGAGTTTACTCGTTCATTAAAATTAAGTGAACCTTAGTAACAAATACCAGGCCATTCCTGCAGGCTGTAGGTGATAAAGTCACCTAACTTATAGAGTTTGTGGTGCATCCCTCACCTGATTAGTGGCCCTTGAGATGTAAGACAACAGAAAAAAACTAGGTTATTACAACAATGGAAAACATGAAGATATCAATATTTGATGGACAGGATAGCAGATTGGAGCAGAAAATTTGAGTTTGAGTCTAGACTTCCAGTTATGTGAATTGCTCTATATCACTTTGCCTCTCTGAATCTTAATGTCCTTACCTACAAGATGAGGTTTTGCTGGAGAACAAATAAAATTCTATCTGTGAAAGTTTTATATGTTAGCTTTGTTACTACTATCTCCACAAACAAAGGGCATAATATATAATTTTACTGTTTCGCACAGCAGGCTGATACCTGAAAGATAAAACAATTGTTAATAATATGTATTTTAAAATTATTTAAAGGTTAAGTTTTGTGTTAGAGTCTTAGAAAGAACCCAAATATGTTAAAGCAGTAGTTCTCGAAAGTTAGTCCCAGGATAAGCAATAGCAATTTTACCCAAGAACTTGTTCAAAATATAATTCTCGGGCCCTACGTGGATCCCTTGAACCAGGAGGCCTTAAGGTAGTGGCCTGCAATCTGCATTTTAAGAACTTTTGCATGTGGCTGAAGTGTGAGCATCTGTGCTTTAAATGTACAACTTCTGTTAATCTGTACAGCAAAGCGGGTAGGTATGCTTTTTTATTCCCTTTTTATACTCCAGAAAACTGAGGCTCACGAGAGAAAAGGACTTCACCCTAAGTCTCAAAAACGTATTTGATTCCTACATGCCTCCCTACTACCATGCAGATTGCCTTTCTGAGGTATTATGTGTCTGAGGCAGCCTTTCTACTAGATGACTCAGTAGACTGGCATGAACTTCCAGATTAGACAGTAGAATGGCCCCGAGGTATCAGGAAGATGTGTCACTAAGAAAACAAAACTGATGAGGGTTATGCGTTTTGCTTCGGTGACTCACTGAAGTCCAAGGCCCCAGCTCTGTCTAGGGGTGTTCCCCCAGTGACCTTTATACTCCTTTCAGATCTTTTTCTACTTGGCTTTTTGCCAGGCTGCATATGCCATCCTGGTTGCTCCACCCAACTCCAGCACCAGGTTTCAGGTTGACTGAATGCTCTAGGGACCTCTACTGAATGCTCTGCTCTCCCAGTCTTCCTCTGACTCTCTGGCTAAAACAGGGCCCTGGGCATTTCTCTTGCTTCAGCTAAGAGGCCCCCTTGGAGTCTGGTTTCAGAGGTACATGAGGTGGGGTCAGGGCTTCCCTTCCCTATTTCTTGCAATCTGCCTCTGAGTATGTCACTCCCACATATCAGAAGGATAACTGAAAGTCACGTCCAGTGCTTCATGCAGAAACCTCTTCTTCCAAATGGATTTCTATTTCCCTTCCCAGAGACCCTCAAAGGTGTAACTCCAGCCACCGAAACACTTATTTCACAGGGAGATACTTACACCACACCTGCTCTGGAAGAGAGAATTTCATTTGGAATGAACTGCAAGTCCTGGAGCTTTAGAATTATTGCTTTCTGATCTCAGGTCTCCAAACTCCTGGCTGGGTGGAAAAGGAGACCACGTAAGGTTTCTGTTCCAAGCCAGCTGGTAACTTTCTAGGCTGCCCATCTGTCTTTTGCTTTATCTCACTTCCAGCTGCAAAGAAGTCGGAAATGGAATATCTTAGAGAAGCAAGATTCCTGCAGAAGAGAATAACAAGGGAGAAAGAACAAGTAGAGTTGGTAGGACTGCTAATATGCTCAGAAACCTGGGCCATTGCCATTGCTAGGCTCAGGAAGAGTGAGTTCTAAGGTTAGTTATGCCAATATCGTATAGAATAAGAACAGGTCACGTGATCTGGCAACTAGAGAGGCCCTTAATGACCTTTGAGAAGATAGGTTGCATGGAACACTGGGCTGGGAGAAGGTGTGACAGAGGATAATCACAGGGGCTAAGAAATAAGTGGGGGTGAGGAAGTGGATACACAGGAGGAGGCAAACCACTTGATAGAAACGTTTCAATAGAGATGAGAGAGACAGAGACACAGAGACAGAGGGAGACAGAGATAGTCTTAACTTTTGTTCTAACTGGTGCCTTTCTTCTCCCAACTCAACCCTCACAAGAGTTGCTAACAGTAAAACTGACTGACCTACAGTTCAGCTTCTCCGTCTTCTTCCCAGGGAAGGTGTAAATGAGGAATGAAATGGCCAAAAGCTGAACCACAGGAGGGAGAAACAGCCAGGCCCTGGAACATGTGTCAGCTGATTGCTCAGCACTAAGGATTTTTTCCACAACAAAATGTGTTGTATCAAGTTTTATTCACATTCTCACTGCTTCTTGTTTTCCTCTTCTTTGTCTTGTTTTCATTCATTTATGATCCTTTCTTCTATCCTTCTCCGATATACATGTCCTAGATAGTGCCTGGTACTGAGAATGAGGCATTGTGCGTATTTTCTCACTTAATTCTTCCAGCAGAGTTTTGGTGGTGCGTGTTTTCATCCCCATGTTACAGAAGAGAAAACTGAAGCTGAAAGTTAAGTAACCTATCAAGGTCACATAACCGAGTGGATTTCTGCTGAGAACTGCGTGAAGATCTATCTATTCGACTCACTCCAAACCCCTTATTCTTTCCTTTATTTTCCAGAGAATTTATGAAGTGCTATCTGGGAACTACAGAAGTGTTAATTACTTTTTGACTACAAATTCACATGACAGACATGGGATTCCTGTTGGTTTGTGTTTTATAAAGTCCAGATCTTACCAGCATAGGTCACTGATCTATTAGTAGAAATCCTCCCAAGCAAAAACTTGAGGAATCCAAGGGTTTTGCTCTTTGTGTAGATTTCCTGTGAGTCTACACAAGCAAAGGAGACTCCAGCTGCTCAGTCAGCCCCTCCAGGGGTGTGCAACCCGTTTCTGAGTGATGGTGAGCAGAAGCCGGCTGCCAAATGCTTCTGTTTACAGAACCTCTCAGACAGTGGACCTAGGAGGAGCAACTTTCATAACAACTTGACATTGATAGAGTTTTTATTATATCTAGATATTTTCTACTCTTATTGTTCCAATCTTTTTCATAAAAAGTAAAGAAGAGTTTTGGCTCTTACTTCGATTATCAGCAGTAATAAAACATTTGGACTGAATGAGGGTGGAAACTTTCCAGGAATCTTTCCTCTCTTTTTAGGTCAGAGTGAATGTCTAATCAGTTGGGAAGGATCTTTTAAAAATTCTATGTATTTGTTCATTTATTTATTTATTTTGTTAGAAATCTATCTAAAAACATATGTTATGCAGCAAAGAAGTTCAAAAAGGATGGCTACCTGCTTACTTATTATTTTTTTCTTGAAATTGCACTTTAGTGAGCCCAGTGCAACTTACTTGACCAACAAGTATTTACTGACCAATTCTGAGTAAGCATGAAAATAAATTGATGTGGTTTGACAAAGATATCATAAGTTATGGTACCAGCTAACTATTTAATACTAAATGTCTGGTAGAATCAATTTGTTGGGGTTTTTTTTTTTTTTTGAAGAAACAGCATAGGGAATGGCAGTTGGGCAGTAGGTAGCTATTCAAAGGATTTTCCATACCTTTTTAGTATAATTTTGCTTTTTAATTTTCAATGTATATTTTAAAACTGATGCATTGTAATTGTACATATTTATCAGATACAGTGTGGCATTTCAATACAGGTATATCATGCCTAGTAATCAGATCAGAATAATTGGTATACCCAGCACTTCAGATATAAGTTATTTCATTGTGTTAGGAACATTTGAACCATCTCTACTACCTATTTTGAAATAATTCAGTTCAACAAATATTTAATCGTTGTCAACCATAGCTGTTCCATTGTGCTATAGACCATTAGAAGGTGTTCATTCCATCCAGTTAAACCTCTGAACACATTAAGTATAATTTTTCCACCTCACTCACCCCCACAGTATTCCCAGGCACTCTTCTAGCCCCCACTTCTTGAGGTACACTTTAGCTTCTACATACAAGTGAGAACAAGTAGTATTTATTTTTCCGCACCCGGCATTTTACTTATATTGCTCTGTACTTCCATTCATGTTGCCATAAATAAAAGAATTTCATTTTTATGACTTAATAATATTCTATTACATAGATGTATAATAGACTATATATGTATATATCCATTCACATGGTAAAATATAGCTTGCTTTATCCAGTCATCTACTGTTGGACACTTGGGCTTATTCCACACCTTAGGTAGTGCAAGTGTCACTTAGACATTTTGATTTAATTTTCTTTGGGCATATACCCAGTAGTAAGATAGCTGGATCATATGGCAGTTTTTGTTTTCATTTTTGTTTTTTGGTTTTTTGAGGCAAGGTGTTACTATGTATCCCAGACTGGCCTTGGACTCATGTTCCTCCTGACTCAGCCTCACAAGTGCTGGGATTTCAGATGTCTACCACCATGCTTGGCTGAGTGTTCTATTTTCAATTTTCTGAAGAATCTCCATACTGTTTTTCATAGAGGCTGTACTATTAGACTCTCATCCATGGTGCACAACAGATTCTCTTTCTCTGTATTTTTGCCAACATTATCCAAAGTATTTTGTCTTTTATTTCTTAAAAAATTTTTTTGATCAAGACGTTGTGTTGTGCAATATAAATATTTTTCTTTAAAATGAAAGTATGTTTGAAGGTTATCTCCAGGGGATCAGATCAGTGAAGGCACTGGGGAAAACAATATTCTCTGGTGTTTTTATTTTACATCTGCTTATCTGAGTCTTGGCTATAGTTTGGATATTGTTTGAGCACAATATTCATGTATTGGAACCTTGGTCCCCAGTGTGGCAGTGTTGAGATGGAGTGCCATGAGAGGTCCCTGGAATCCCTTTCCTTGGAAAGGGTTAATTAGTTCTCATGGGACCCCAGTTAGCTCTTGTGAGAATGAGTTGCTACAAAAATAGGAAGATGGACCCCTCTTTCTGGCTTCCTATCTCTGTATCATCACAGTCTCTCATGCTCCCTCCACTGTGATGTCATCCACCAGGGGTCCCTCACCAGAGCCTGTATCATGCTGGTTGGACTTTTAGACTACAACATTATGTTCTAAATAAGCCTCTTTCCTTATGTTACCCAGCCTGAGGTATTTTGTTATAGAAATGGAAAATGTACAATTAGAGACTTCTTTTAAAAAATAAAAACTAGTTCAAATGGAAAAAAAAAAAAGAGCTCCCCCCCCAAGAGAGAAAGCAAACAGGCTATTTGGAGGGAACTTATCCCCTCTTTAAGGATCCCCTGGAAATGTGTCCCTGTCATTTCTTAAAGGCCAACACACCTGTTGTTACGCTGGCAAAGTAGCTCAGCCATCAAGATGCAGATGTGAGGGTGGGAGAGTTTCTCTGGGTGGTTGTCTGTGTCACATGCACACATGAGTGGTGAAGAAGAATGACAAGGTGTTGCTCCCTGAAATCTGAGAGAAAACATTTTGGGGGGCTATAATTTACTGGATGTTTCAGGCAAAATCATGATGACTTTAATTCTCCACCTTGCTTTGTTTGGGAGCCTCTGGCCCCTGCATCCCCATTTTGTAAAGTAGAGGTGTTTCCAGTTCAGGGATTCACAAAGCAGAGTTCATGCTTCATTCTGCACAAATAAATAGGACTCCAGTATTTAAACTACAATGATTAGAAACAACAACAATGAAGGATCTTCTCTCAATATCCTGCATATCCTTCTTTTAAAAATACATATTTAGCCTGGTATAGTGATGCATGCCTGAAATCCCGGAACTCTGGGAGGCTGAGGCACGAGAATTGCAAGTTTGAGCCCAGCCTGGGTAACTTAGTGAGTTAGTGAGACTCTGTCTCAAAAAAAGATGGCAAGGGGGACCTAGGATGTAGCTCATTGTGAAGGTTTTGGGTTCGATCCCCACTATGAAAAAAAAAATCTTTTTAAAATTTTGTTCTTATGTGAAGCAATGTGAGACAGACTGGAGATGATTAAGCTATGCTGTATTTTCAAAGAGCTTCTTAAAATTTATATTTAGTAGTTCAGCCTAATGATGCAACACTTTCTCCATACGTGAGTATGTAAAAATGGATATAGATGTAGACTCTATATTTGAAAATTAAATTGCTTGAAAAGATACATTGGAGGAACTGTGAATGCTTTTTACTAAATCCTTTTTTAAATTCCATAGAGAGTTTCTGCTGATAAGAGCTCTTCTGTCTACCATAGTGCTGGTTTAAAGATGATCAATTGGCTGAAGTAGTTGGGAAATCAGAACTTAAAACTAAAACCTAAAAGCTCCTTGTTTGGGTTGATCACCAGAAGCAAAGATAGAGCACCTCCAAAAGATTATCAGTCACTCTTCTATCTAGAACATACAAAGAATTAAAAAAAATCAAAGATCCAATCCAAACATGGGCATCTGAGATGAAAGCACACTTCTCAGCTGAAGAAATACAAATGGCAAATAAAAACATGAAAAAATGTTCAGCATCATTGGTCATTAGAGAAATGCAAATTAAAACAACTCTGAGATTCCATTTCACTCCAGAAAGAATGGCCAGGATCAAGAAAATAACCAATAACAAATGCTGGAGAGGCTGTGGGGAGAAAGGAACACTTCTCTACTGTTGGCGGGAGTGTAGACTGATGCAACCACTGTGGAAACCAGTCTGGAGGTTCTCAAAAAGCTAGGATTGGAAGTCCCATTTGACCCAGCTATTCCACTTCAGGGCACATTCCCAGAAGAAGTAAAATCATCATACCACAGTGATGTATGTGCACCCATGTTTATAGCAGCACAATTTGTAATAGCCAAATCTTGGAAACAACCCAAATGCCCATCAACTGAGGAATGGATAAAAAAGATGTGGTACTTTTATGCAATGGAGTGCTACTCAGCTATAAAGAAGGATAACATTGAGGCTTTTATAGGTAAATGGATGCAACTTGAGACCATACTCATAAGTGAAATAAATCAAACTCACAAGTGTAAACACTGTATCATCTCCCTAGTGTCAGAAACTGAAAGACTCAATGAGATACAAAATCCTCAATAAATATGGTGAAAGGGTAAGAAACTGCTCCAAGGAAAAAATGACTCAGGGAAAAGGAGAAAAGAAGGAAAGGAAAAGAAAAAAATTAAAAGTTTATATATATATATATATATATATATATATATATATTAAATAGCTAAGTTGATTGCACTATTAATTCTATTAGTTCTTAGAACAAAACAGTTAAATTCATAGGATTAGGCCAATTTTGTATATCTGTATCTGGTAATCTGAGTAACTGTTTTGAAGATAACTATACAAAATAACAACCTTTGGTATCTTCCTACCTCCTTGTTTAGAAAGTCTATATTGTTATTGTTTTGGGCTTTCTATTATTGTTATTTATTTGTCTTTATTGTTTCTTGCTTTTCTTGTGCTTTCTTCTGCTATTCCCTCTAACACAGAAAGGACAGATGTACATGTATAGGCTTATATATGCCTAGAACTACTCCTAAAGAGTTTACAAAAACTGATTTTATTAAGTATCAAGATATGAACAGCTACTCTGAAGAAAATGAGACATTATGGTAGCCATTGCTGATTTCTTATCTTCCTGCTCTGAAGTCCAATAATGCTTTTATTCTTTGATTTGATTGGCTTAATCTGTTTCTACTATTTGACCGCAATATGTGAGAAAGTATGAACAGCTATTTTGAAGAAAACAAAAGACATTATGGTAGCCATTGTAGATTTCCTATTGTCTGGTTTGAAGGCCTGTAATGCTTTCATTCTTGTGTTTTGATTGGTTTTATTTTTATCATTTTGAAAAGAATACAACCAAACAAAATAAAACAGAGTAGAGTCAATCACAACAAAACAATGAACATGGTACACAACTTCTAAACAGGGTAAAA
>RJWT010007699.1:0-20817 GCA_004365215.1 Cuniculus paca | reverse complement strand
CATGAATAATACATGACGAAATCTGGAAATATGTAAACAAGCAAAATTTTGATTCAGCAAAATCTGACTAACAATTGGGTTGATCTGTTATTCTGAAGAGTTTATTTCACAAATGCCTAGATACTGTGCTTCTAAAATAACCTTTAATGATACTTAAAATAATAAAATTCTCAATTTAATTTCCACAGTAGTATTGATCTCATAGATAAGAAAACTAAAAAACTCAGAAACTTATATGGGTTTAGTTTTTATTTTTTCCCCAACCCCATTTCTTGTTTACTGTCTTGAAAGATTTTTAGTTTTCAATATCACAATTCAGTATCAACACTTAACATATGCCATGATAAAATATATGATTGAACAGGATCCTCAAATTAGAATATCAAGTATGAATTTTAATTTTAAAGATCTCTGTTTTAAGATTCAAAATAAAATTAAAGAAATGTTAAGATAATACTCTAGGATATACTTTTATGTCTCTATACCATAATAGAACTGCTTTCTGTTTATGTGCAATTTTCTTCAAGGACAGAAACACAATTGCTGCTGTATACATTACATAACTAGGAACACTTTTTAGGAATACTTACTTGATGAAACTTGCTTAGCTAACTTTTCTTTAGAGAGTCCATGTGTCCTTTGTCTAAAATTTAGAACTTTACAATACCACTATTTTTCATTAAGAGCATAAAATTTTATGTTATGAGGTATATACCCCTGGACACAAACATTTTACACAGTATGGTATAATAATAGTTTAATGTCTGTTATTTAAATAGATATCAACTGTATGGTTCTATGAATTAAATATAGCTTAGAAAATTTCTTAGCTGTTCATTGTTTAATCTCTTCCATGTTTTCCACTGATCTTGTTTACTTCTGCATCAAAATTGATAAGTTGCTTTGAATGTCTCAGTTTTCTATCTTTATCCAGACTTTAAAGTACAGAGCTTCAGTGAATTTTATTTTCCTAAGTCTATTTATTTTGCTATTTGTTGTTAACTCATATATAGAAAAAGTAAGAAGAATAATTCTTTTCTAATAAGTTATGTTTACCCTTTATTGCTTATTCCCAAGTTCTTGATGGAAGAAATTTTCTTCTCGTGATCTTATAGAACATGCATTGGCTACTAAGTGAAAATTCTTATTTTCTTATTATATGCATACTTCTAATTTCTTAGCAAATACTGTATCTAGTAGATACAACAGCATGAAAAATTATCCTTTTATTTCTCCTCAGTTTTACTGTTTCACTCTTTTTTCAAATTATTTTTCCATTTTATATATATTACACCAGTCTATCAAAACACACTCAGTAATGTCCTTATCACCTCTATAAATTCTTTGCCACCAAATTTCAAATCACATATTCTAATTTTTGGATCAAGCAGTTCTATATCCTTGAATTTAAAGAGAGTTTGTCCTATTATGGATACTAGATGCATTATGTACAGGCTAATTTATGTGAAACTGATTCTTGGAAAATGTCTTATGTTCACATTTTGCTGTCATTTTGATGTAATTGATCTCCTTAAGTGTTCTTTAATTTTATATATTTGTCTAGTTTTATAGCAGGATGATGTGTTTTGTAAAAGAAGAGACTCAGCTTTGTATTGTTTTGGAAACCAAATTGCATCTTAGCATTTTTTTTATCATTTGCTTTAAAATATTTATGGTTTCTCTATGCTGTGCTAAGCACTGCTCTTGGTATCTGAAATGTGGCACAGGGGAAATCAAAAAGTGCTCTGAATCAGGACTCTTTATTTGTGTCCCTTGTAGTACGTTATCACAATTAAAATTACATATTTAACTGTTTTTTCTTTTAACATCTAGCTCCCCAAATTGTGTGAGCAAAACATAAGGGTGAAGTGCTTTTAATTTATCACTGTAATATCAGTGCTACCCTGACCTGGTAAGTATCAATATCTGTAGAATGGATAAATGTAACAACAGAAGCTTTTTAAAAATTTCTCAAAGGAAAAAATGGGTAGAGGGATCTACATAAAGAAAGAAAGAAAAAAAGTAGGAAGTTAAGGGAATTTTTCAGTTCACATTCTCTCAGGGAAATTTGGTCTTTGTGTGAGAGAATAAGATTTTCTTACCATTTGATAATCTAATAAGTGTTAAAATAGGGTAAAACATTAGTAGTGCATGGAACAAAGTGCAACTTTTTTGGATAGAAAAATGCAGTCATTCAAAAAAAATGCAATGGCTCTAGCTAAAACTAGGAGTCTGATAAACAGGGTATTGATATTAGTAAAGTGAAAATCAAAACTTTTACATTGTTTGCTTAAATTTTTGATAATATTTTCATAAAGCTTTCTCTAAGTGTTTGCAGTCATAGAGCATATGGCTGAGTATTGTACTAGTTTTCTGATGTACTAAAGTTATTCAAAGTTGAAAAGAAAACCATGGATTTTAACTTGCCAATGTATTTTGTGACCTACTCAATCTTGTTTTATCTATAAAAAGGTGCATAAAATGAACTGAGGATTTAGCCAAAAAGTGTAAATTACTTTTTACTTAAAAATTGGTTTTAATTGGTTAATTTATTTTTGTTCTTATGCTTAATGAAAATACTGTTACATTTTTTGGATGCCGATATTGTTGGAGATATGAAATAAGCTATATTGTTATCAACAATATAATGCAGGTGTTATGTCCATTCAAGTGAATTCAATTAATATATAAGATGGCATGGCAAGAAATTTCAAGGGTTAAAAACATGAGAAAATGGGCCCATTTATCATTTGTATAATATATTTATAAAAATCATGATAAATGCTGGAACATATACAACCAAAGATAAACAGGCATTCTGCAGAAAGGGTAATGAAATATCTTTACAGTTCTGAAGAACTTAATTTCAAAGGTGAAGCTCATGTTCAGGCCTCAGGCTAACTTCCCTAGAGCTTGAGAAGGTCAAAGAGTACAAGAAGATGAAGGGAAAGCACGTTCCAAGTCAGAGAGGAAAGCAAGAACAACAACGACACCTTGGGAGTAATAGGGGTTAGCCGGCAGCTGGGAAGTAATGCAGTTGGATACATGATCAGAAATGTTTAAAATAGCACGATTGGTAGCCTGGAGAGATCTGCAAAAGTATGGCTATATGCTGTTGTATTATTTGTCTTGTGTCATGAATAACGGTCTAATTATATCTTTGCATTGGAAAAAAATTAAAACCTGTAGCATAGAATTTAAATAAGTATATATTATTTGTTAAACTTTCTTAATAAGGAAAGAAAATAATTACTAGGCAGCAGATTTTTTTTTAAAAATCAATATTTGTGGGCTACATATTACATTAGTATTCAATGACTCAAGTCATTTCCCTTTAAATGACTAAAATACAGAGAATTAGTTATACTGTTCATTGGAAAGCGGAAACCAAGATAAAAGACAAAAAGAGCAGCAAGCAGTTACTTAGCAACAAAAGGAACAAAGTGAAGTTACCAAAAGTTAGGAGCTTAGAAAGAGAGAGTCCTATTGACCCACGTTCTGGGTATAGCCTGCAGAAGCTTCAGCCCTGGGCTACATGAGGTCTCTCATTGAACTCAGAACACCAGATGCTTAATACACAAATAAGAAAACATCAAAGGAACCTGGGTGTTGGGGAAACACTGACAGATCTAGAAACAAACATACCCTTCTTTCCTCTCCTTGCCTTCAAATATCCCAATAACACTGCAAAGACACTAACCAGCAAATTCCTCTGAAAATATGATCCTCAGATACTGTGTACCAGTCTCAGCATCAGACAGCAGAGGATACAGGGGTAGAATAAAAGCTGAGAGGCAATAGGTAGATAATAAACATCATATTACTTTCAGGAAATATAAAATATTATGTTATGGGTTAATATAATGTATATCAAATATTAAAATGCTTATTAAACTATATAATGCTTATAAAATATGCTTACTAAATTGTTCAGAGCAATTCATTTATTCATGAAACATTTTCAGGAAACTTAAGATTTTAGCCCAGGAACATTCACTAACCTAACTTGTAAATTCACTGTGGCTCTCAGTTTCTTTCAAATGAAAATCTGTGCTAACTCTTCTAGTTTCTACAGTTCTGTAATACAATTGCTGTATGCTGATTAGTAACCAAGTTTACATAATATTTTTATACAGTAAAAAGATTTTATAAGAAAACAAAACTGATCGAAACATGGTGTTCAGAAAATTGACCCAGTTACAGCTTCACAGGAATGCATTTTATTTCTGGCTGTAGCAGTGGCAATAATTTGAAATTAAGGAAACTAATTACCTTCTGTGACAATCAATTGGTTCATCTAAAAAATTAACAAAAATAACTACTTTGCAATTGTAGTATAAAATTAGATACAATTAGTGCAAAGCAGCTAATACATTTTTGAAAAATATAAAGTATGTAATAAAACCAGCATAAGGGTGATGTGATCATGATTTTAAGATTATGTTGACTTAATCCTAAGGACTTCAAATTTCTGAGCAACATCGAAATAAAATTACCTAACCCCCTAGTCATAATATTGACAAAATAATCAAATTGTAATATATATGTACATAACCTTTAAGAATGTCTGGAAAATGGCATTTCAAATTATTTTGTCTCACAGAGATTATGTAAAATGTTGAACATATATGCAGAAATAATACATTCATATGGATTGTTATATGATGACTTCCAAAAATTTACTGGCTACTGGTATATACTTGCATATTTAGATTTTATGCAATTGTTCTATAGTCATTATTTAACATTTAATTACATAACCACAACTTCAGCACAACTCACCCAAAATATTTGTGCAACTCAGTGTCATGAAAAATAGTTTCTCAAACATAACTTAGCAATATTCCAACATATTTTTATGCACATTTAAAGTAAAATTATAAAATTATAATTACTTACAAAGACATATATGTGCCATTCACACACTATTTTATACACCTGTATAAGCTTTTATTTATTTTGTAATTATACAGTGTGATTCCAATGTGTCTGAATCTGTACTAGATGTACAGACTTTGAAAGTTGCAACCTCAGTTTCCACAAGAAGTACGACATGTAGTGGAGATAAATGACAGTCTGAAATATCAAATATTCTATAACACAGGGATGTTACAAAGGGAAAAACAGAATACATCTGTCAGTTTGACTCAGAAGATTTTATACTGGAGGGACAGCCTGCCACAGACTCTAAAAAATAAACAGTAGGTATTGCTATGAAGATCGGCATCTATAATCATTTGCTTGTATGGAAGGAGGATTATCTTCTTTAATTTGGTTGAATCTCCTCCAATCAGTGGAGGGCTTTAAGAGCAAAGCCAGAATTCCCTGAGGAAGAAATTATGCATGTGAATTATTACTCCCTTATCTCCTACCCAGGGGTTTCCAGCCTCTTGTTATCTTCTCTAGGTACTGTATTTAGAAATTGCCAACCAAATAATCATATAAGACAATTATAAAAATATGGTGAGACTTAATATTTTTAAGAAAGATTTAGGGGCAGGGGATATATAGCTCGGTGGCACCTGCCTGGCAAGCGCGAGGTCCTGAGTTTGATTTCCGGTATTAAAAAAAATTAATACAGTAAAAAAACACACTGCCATTAATTCTCCTCAAAATACTATCTCTGACTTCAAACACACCTACCTGATCAGTCTTGCCACTTTCTGAAGCAGTTCTGGAAGCCGTCCTTTGTGAGTGTCTTTAGTTGTGATGTTGTGACTGCCTCCAGGTCCTAAATCAATTGAAAACATTAAACTTCATGGACATTTTGATTTTGGTGAAGAGCCAGAAATTACATGATGCCAAAACCCGTGACACCATAATGCTTTTATTTGATAGAAACTGTTGTGAACGTTTTGAATGGATTTAGGAGTTGAATCCAGCCACAGTAGCGCAATTAAAGACATTCACGAAAAGTGACTTCTTCACAAAGCTGCTTCGCAAAGCTGCAAGAAGGATAAGATAACATGTTTGAGGCAAGGGGGAGTATTTTGAAAGTGACTAATGACTATGTGGCTTTTGCTGTGATATTTTAAAAAATTTATATTACCACATTCACTGTTTTTAGTTTATTTAAGTTTATCGGTACAATTTAGGTATACACTGATCACATTCATTATAAGAAATTTGTATCTGTACATGATATATCTTGATTGTCTTTCTTTTTTTCCCAATCCCATCCCTTTCTTTCAAATCCTCTTCCCTTCCCCATTCACAAGGTAGGAAAAGAAAAATTGAGAAAAGAAGACTACAATGAAATCACTGTATATTTTATCACATCTCCTATTTACATACACATACATATATACATAAAATATATTTCCTGAGTGTTCAGAAGTTTCATTTTTTTGGAAAATTATTACTCTCAAATACCTGAGATATATTTCCTATGCATAGGGATATTCTCTTACATAACAAATTCATCGATGAAAATCAAGAAAATGGTCGACACATTCTCGTAATCTTAGAAACCTTTCATGACTCAAATTAATTCCTGTAATATCTTGTATAACATCACCTCAGCATCACTTTTTGCAATTAGTTGCCATATATTTAGTGTTTTTGTTTACCAAATATTACTTACTTTCATAGTTAAGAGAACATATCACTCACATTTGTAGTTGCAAAAACTTGTCTAAATGTTTAGTATTCATATATTCTTTAATTTATAGATATATAATTATAAGATAAATTGATGTTATAAAGTGCATCAATTCTTAAAAACACAACCAATTGCTTCTGCTTTTATTTTTCCAACACTTAATTCTACTATATCTAGTTTCTCTTTCCTTTTTATTATAGAATTTTTCTCTCAAATTTGTTAGTTTTATATATGCTAACCTATCTGCTAAATCATGAGGATATGTAAGGTCTAATTTGTCTCAACTGCCCAATGTCTAATAAAATATTCTGAAGTACCATTCATAAATACCTTTGGATTATTTTTTAGAAACAGAAAATCTAATTTGAGAAGTTTGAAATATTGTAAGAAGTTACAAAGCACTATTAAAAGATAGAAGGATGATACGAGAAGGAATATAGCCTTCTACATGGTTAGAATGGAAATCTTTAGAAAAAATGAACCATAAATAGAGAGATAAAAGTTTACTTCCCTAAATCCTTGATATTTATCATTTTACTTGTGATTACTTGAATGTATTCAAAAATTTATGTTTGATTTAATCATTCCTTATTTACCTAGGAGAAAGTTCACGCATCATTTGAGTATGTTTTTTGAACCTGTAACTGTATCCAGATTACAATGATCTCTGAGTATGCAATTGAATTATTAATAAGGGAAATACAAAAATGCAATGATACTATTTTTTAAATGGGATTTTGTATAAAATCTTTAAAAAATAACAGTTACTTTCCAACAGTGAGAATCAATGGCAAGGTATTTTAATTCTATTATTTAATGACATTTTGCTGCACACATGTATAATCTATTCCAATATACATGCACACATGTATAGTCTATTCCAACAAAAGAAAAAAACATGCTTTTGTTCAAGTAACACTAGGTCTCAGGTAGTGGTATTTTTTTTCTCCATATGAAAAACATGATTAGAAATGACACTGTGATGAGATTTGATATTTTAGTATGAATTTTTGAATTAATGTTTATGAAACAGATGTGAATTCACACTAGTCAACAAAATTTACATAGGAATATGCAAATAAATTTTAAAGATTTCCAAAATTACTAAATATTAATGTTTCTCAACAAATTAAAATAGTCCCTACAATAACTATTTAACCTCAAAGTATGGAGTGTTATTTAGATCCTGTAAGAAATTAATTTGGCTCAAAATTATAAGGTTTCATAGAAAAAAGTTAGAAATTATTATAGATATTATTACACTTAGAAATTATTAAATTTTAAACTGACTCCTCATTTGATCACTTCTATCAGAAAATATTTCACATACTGGTAAATATGACCTCCGATCAATAAGTAAAATTATTTTTTATGAAATTAAATCTTTACAAGATTTTCAGATAATGTACTCCCAGTCATATACTGTGCAGTACAAATGAACTGTAGGTAAAACTGAAAGGAATGTTATTTTCTTATATTTTACAATGCAGGAAGTCACAGTAACCTGAAAATTAAATCAGTTGATATTTAACAGTGAGAAAAATCTATTAAGATAAACAATTCAAATGAAAGTCACTGAGGACAACATTAAGAGAGTCCAGAAAAGAATATGTACCCTTTAATAATTTTGCAAACCTTCCACTCTTCACTATATATGATATAAAACTTTACCGTATTGAATTTATTCACGAAAAAGATCTATTCAATACCTTGTTTTTATCTATTTTGGCAGCTATTTATATTTTCAGTGGATTCATGTAAAGTGAGAATTTTCTGAGATTGTCCTAAGAAAAAGGGAAATCCTATTGTAATGTAATATAGTATAATGATAGGAAAATCCCAAATTGTTTTCTAATAGTCTTATATGCTACTATAAGTACAAAGAGAGTGGAAAATTCCTGTAGTAATATTTAGAAACTGGGAATGAAAAGACTACTGTAAAAGAACTAAAACCAGTTCCCCAGTCAAGTCTGTAGAAGTCTCTGGGATTCCAATCAACCTCACTGCACAACTAAACCCTCTCCTCTGACTATAACATAGTAGGGCACTCCTCAAATTATGTCGCCGCTTATAATATTTGTCCTCAAAGAGTCTCTTGTTCAGAATTATCCGGAGGGTTTATATGATAGGACCGCCTCTCAGAATTCAAGATTCAGGTTTAAGCTGAGCCTAAGGATTTTCATACACTAAGTGTCCAGGGGAAATGAATGCTGCATTTTTCTTCTGGGGATCAAATTTAAATATTATTGTTCTCAGAAAATTCAATAGCAATGGATTTGCTATCAGCAAGTTTAATTTCAAATATAAATATAGAGTCACACAATTATATTTTAAACTCTCAAGAAAGAGAATCAGGGAATGAGAATTTATTAATCATTCTTTTTTGAAAACTCTGCATATGTAGATCTCATGCTCCTATTTATAGTTTATTGAAAGTTTTTTCCAATATGTAAGTCAGCAATGTAAAGATTAGATAAATATTATTAAATCTTTCCAGAACTCAAAGTCAGCATTTAGTCTGAATTTTAAGAATGAGATCACTCAATAAATAAACTCACACTATTCAAACTCTGATTTATATGAAATGATGGTGATTCCAAATCATTGTAATTAGTGAATATAGACTAGTTTATTTTAAAATTTCAATACTTGGTAAACTTAAATTATATACATATATATAATTTAATATATATTTGTATATAAATATATATGTAATAGCATATACTTTCCATTTTGTCACACCATTTATTTTCTAAACTCTGCATCAGCAATATGCAGAAGTCATACTTTTCATGCAGAAAACACTTAAATAAAACATTACAGTCTAAATTAAATTAGCCATTTATTTATTTGCAGTCTTGGCCTGATCTAGGATGATTGCTGGTTTACAGCCAGATCCATGTGCTGATTCCATTCCATTTGTGTCCCTACTCAGTGCCCAGGCTGCTGTCTCCCATGCTCCAGGGCATGGTCACGCAGCCGATGTTCACACGCTATTGCTGATACTTGCAATCCAATTTCCAAATATCATATTGCTATGCTAGCTTCTTCTGTCTCCTTTCTCACACAATTTGTGGAACAAATTCAACAGTGATACTCTCACATAAATGCCTTTTTCTTTGAATTTTTGTTTGATTAGTATTTCTGCTTTATGATGTCACTATTGGACTATTAGTAACATACAAACTGATAATAAATGCCATCAATATCATAACCTTTTATTAACAAACTGAGATAAATATGACATATATTTTCACATATATATACATACATATACATATATCCTCATACATACAATACATATTAGTAATGAGAATTTTTTTCAGACTTCAGCAGAATTCGTATTTCCTTTTAAGTATAATTTTAAATCCAAATTTTGGATATTTTAAAAATATTAATGCAGGTAGGCACATGTATCTTCATGATTCTGTGTCCTTTGGAAAATAATATTTTTATGCCAGTAAAAATGGTGAGGTAGAATTCCAAAACTATTTCTGTAGAAAAACAATGGAGAAAGCACTGGCAAAAAGTTTCAGGGTAAATTTTTTTCAGTACTCTACAAAAGAACTAAAAGCTTGGAGCAACTCACAGACCGAGTATTTGTTTTTTTACATGGACAGATGCCAATAAAACCAACGAGGTTCATGGTATTTTAACTTGCCCAAACTGTATTACGCTGGAGACTGAACTATGGGAAGCCAGTGTCTCCAGTATTGAGGGACCAGAATGGAAGTAGGGGTTTCTCCAAGTGTCATTCATCATTTCTCAGGAAGATCTCACTGAAAAGTTTATCTTTATTTTACTTGACTGGTAGCTGACCTAGTATAAAAACATTTCCTCAGGGATGCTACTAACCTGGCACGAATTGTACACTAAGAGAACTCATCACAAGGAAGATTGGAGGAGTGAGACACAGAGAAAAGATTTCAAAGTTCTGAAAGAATCCTCAGAATCAAGAAGATCATGTCCATGTCCAGGGTTTCGTGAATTTTCAAGAAAGTCCAGATAATTCACTGAAAGTGTCACGTCTGCCTGGCATCCGTAAAGATTGTGCAGGAAGGAAGTAAAGGCTAAGACAGGGCTGGAGCATTTTGGCTGCGTGTGGAAGCATGTCTCTCACAGATGCTGAGATGTACAAGCGCCACACACAAGTACCTCTCAAAGCAAACTGAAAGCATTATTAGTCCAGATAGGCAATCTCTCTCCAGTTGTGAGTAGATCAGTAAACTTACTATTTAGAGGCTTCAGTGATTAAGATTATTTATTTAGTTAGTTAGTTTTTACAGCAGCACAGTAATGCTAAAATCATTCAGGAAAGTAAGAAACAGAGAACTTGCAACAATAATAAACAATGATAAATCCTAGATTTGAACATGGTTTTCACTTCCATCGCATTAATTAATTAATTAATTAATTTAGAGTATTCTTGATCATAGTGGGGATTAAACCGAGGGCCTTCACATTTAGGTAGGTTCCCAGTCCTTTTAAACTTTTATTTATTTGGCTTTTAATCTTCAGACAAGTTCTTTAAGTCACTAAATTACCCAGACTATGTGGAATTGGTGATCTTCTTTCTCCCAGAATGCTGGAAATACAGAAGAGTGCCACCATGCCCTGTGCATTATATTATCCAAAATAGCAGAGAGTTAAACAGAAAATTTTGACATGCAAAAAGAAATAAAGGAAAACTCAAAACTCTATCAGAGGAAGTCCAGACTTTGGACTTACTAGACTAAGATTTAAAATTAGCTATTTTGAATATTTCTGAATAATAAAAGAAACAATATCTAAACAACTAAGATAAATTCTAGAAAGCTCATAAAATAGAGAATATAAATGTATTGTAACGAGCAGGAATTTCTTTTCGTAGCATCTTATATGAAAAATTCAGTAACCACTTTGAGCCAGCAGCAGAAAGAACTGTTAAATTCAAAGATAGATCAAGTCATATTACCAGTTCTAACAGAGAAAAAATTTAAAATATAAACACAGAAACTTGTTGATGAGCATCTTTTGAAAAATATGTGTTTCAGGTTAAAAAAGAGGTAATATGGCAGAAACAATATTTGAGCAAATAACAGCTGAAAGCTTCTCAAATTTCATAAAGTATTCTCATCCAAGATTTGTGAAGTTCTTGTGGGACAAAAGAAAAAAGAGACCATGAACTGGACACATCATAGGCAAATTTTATGATAATGAAATTTTCAACTTTATTTTCCTTTATTTGATTTAAAGTGGGTAGTAGCTGGAAGTTTATGTTGATGCAATACAGAGTACAAAGGTATAATTCATGAAAACAGCAGGATCAAATGAGACAGAAACTAAATTACATGACTGCAAAATATCTTTCAGCACTCCATTGAAATAAGTCTACTACGAATTCAAAATAAATTGTTATAAATCATTACATTAAATTTATTTTGGGGAAAGCACTGAGAAAATGTGATCGATCAGAGAAATACACAAATTGATAGATGGAATAATAGATAGATAGTCAAAATGGTAAGACAAGTCTAATGATACTATGAACTGAGCTGTATAATTCAGTTCAAACTTCTTGTGCTGAAGCCAGAATCCTGAAAGTGACTGGTTTCAAAGATAGAGTACTTAAGGAGTAAATAAGGTTAAATAACATTGTCAGGGTAAGTCCCTAATCTGGTGTTCTTACAAGAAAAGTGATCAGATATTGCTTCTTCTTTGATTGTACAAAGAGGAAGGACCATATGGGGACACAGTGAGCCTGCACTTATTTGTAATCCAGGACAAGTGGCCTGAGCAGGGACCAATTCTGATGGTGCATTGATCTTGGGCTCCAGATCTGTAAAGAAGTCAGTATCACTATTTAAATTTTCACAGTTTCAGCCTAAGACAATTAGGAATGGATTACTAGAAGATATATGTTTTCTTCAACTCTTAATGTTGTACTAGTAGATGAATTGTTCAGACAAAATCTTAAGATACATAGAAACAGGCATTTTCCAGGGAAATTCATATTCTAGATCCTAGAGAAAATCTTAATAGAGGTAAAACAATAAAAAACATACAAATTATGTTTCCTAGCCAAGATGAAATAAAATAAAAAATAATTACAGAAGACAATTTAAGTAATTGACAAATATAAAGAAAGCAGATAATATATACCTAAGTAAAAATGGATCAAATAAGTAAACATATGCAAAATTAGAATATTTGAAATGAGAAAAAACAAAAAGACAATGTTACAAGATATTGCAAAAGCAGTAGTCAGATAAAAATTTAAAATTGTAAACATCTAAGTTAAAAAGAAAAAAACTCATGGTTAACATCATACTTAATTATGAAATATTGAAAGAACTCCGAAGATCAGAACAGAATATTGGCTTTCCTCATTATTATCCAACATAGCACTGGGTATTTTAACCAAAGTAATTAGGCAGAACCTTGAAAGGTTTTCTAGTTGGAAAAGAATTAAAAATATTTCTATTGATAAATTATAGGATGTGATATACAGAAATATTTTAAAATTAAATGACACTATTGGAGCTACTAAATTGAAAAAGATTGGAGGATGCAAGCTAATATTTAAAACCAGTCAGGTTTGTGTATATTGGCAATGAATAATTTGAAATTTCAAATAAATGTAAGTTATATTAATATCAAAAAGAAAAAACACAACAAAAAGTGCAAGATTTGCATAAAATGAAAAAATTTTAAATAAACTAAATGGAATGAAATATTTGTGAACATATCTCATGTCATGAACTGGAAGACTTACTATTTTTATTTTTTATTTTTATTTTTTTTTGCAGCACTGGGGATTGAACTCACGACCTTGCGCTTGCCCGGCAGGCGCTTAGACCGCTGAGCTAGATCCCCAGGCCTGTTTTTGAGACAGGGTCTAACTATGCCGTTCAGGCTGGTCTTGAGCTCACTTTGTAGCCCAGGCTAGTCTCGAACTCACAACAATCTGCCTGTCTCAGCCTCCCGAGTGCTGGGATTATAGGCGTGAGCCACCACGCCCAGCTTGACTTACTATTTTTACAATGATGAACCTTTTCAAATTGTTCTATATATTTGATGCAATTTTTGCTTGGATTCTATATTTTTGCATAAATGGACAATTTCTAAAATCCGTACAGCAATGCAAGGGGTTTAACACTGCAAAAACTCATCAAAAAGCTATAATAATTCAGAAAATCTTGTATCAGCACTAAGATTATATATTGTGTGTATGTATATATTTAGTTTTTGACAAGGATGTCAAGAGCACAGAATGGAGAAAGGAACAGCTTAATAAAAATGATGCTTTGAGAAATTAAGTGTTCTCTTAAAAATAAGAATGTAAGACCTTGTCTCATACATATACAAAAGCTAACTCACATTGAATCTGAACATAAGACCTGAAACTATAAAACTCATGTCACATAACATACAATGTAAATGTTTAGGAACTTAGACAATGATTTCTTAAATATGACAATGAAGTTGATGTTGGTAACTTAACTTTGTGAATATACTAATGTTCACTGAAATGTACACTTGAAAATGGTTAAATTTTTTGAATGTGAATTAAATCTTAATTTGAAAAAGATCTGCAGTCTATCCTGCATGTAGGTATGTAATACTGGGTGGTTGAGCATAGTTCTTTCCCCTGGATTTCACAAATATCTTGGGCCATATGAGGCAGCATTGCTTGCCTGAGGGGTTCCTCATAACAAAGACTTCACATCTCTTTTCCTGTTCTCCAATGGTAGCTATTTCTAGATTTAGATCTCTTTTGTTTCTCCATCTTCTTAAAGAACAAAACAGTTCTACCAGCTGCTGTCTCTTCCTGAGGCTCCAACATAACCATGTCCACTTTTTGTATGTCACTTTTCCCTGGGATTCTAGAAAATGCTAGTCTAAATGGAGGGGAGTTTGCAAGACCAGAAGATACAATGACATATTGGATTTGACTTTATTTTGAAGAGAATATAGCCAAATGAAATTAAACAGAATAGAGTCAATCACAACAAAACAATGAACATGGTACATGACTTCAAAACAAGATAAAAGAGAATCAATAATGGCTACCATAATGCCTCTTGTTATCTTCAAAATAACTGCCTATACCATCAGGAATAAATAAAATCAAACAAAGTAGAACAAAATAAAACCAGTAAAAAAAAAGAAAAAAAATGAAAGCAATACAGAACTTCAAGATAATAGTAAAACAACAGTGGCTACCATAATGTTTCTTGTTATTTTTAGAGTAGTTGTCTCTCTAGTATAACAAACTAAAGGAATTAGTGGATTTGACTTTTAAAATGAATCCATTCATTGGTAAAAAGGATGTGTCAGTTTTGTGATAAAAATCAGGTGGGAGATCAATTCAAAAAACTGGTCTAAGTAAGGGGGAATTGGTGATGTAAGCCCAATATTCTATCCCTGACACTGGGGGTATTCATACTGTACATACTATAGTAGTCACCTTAGCAACAAACATAGTGTCAAGAGTCTGCCAGACCCTGATGGTCTATCAAGTGACTTCACTTCATGGACTGTCTTCTTCACACTCTTGTTCATAATTGGCCTTCATCATCGGTGGGGTTGGAGTCACCACCAGCTGATTGTTGAGACTCATTTGTGCAAAAGCGGTCAGTGGTCTGACTGACAGGGCCATCAACCAATGCCAACATGGCGACTTCCATCTTCCAGGTTTGTACATTCTTGGATGGTAGCCATGCTGGAAATCCATCTCTTGTTAAAATACAAGCATACCCTCATCCCCAGGTTATTAAATGGTGATGGATCTTCCCATTTACCTGTGTATCTTTCCATGACTTGAGCATATGGGTGTTTAGGGTCAGGCTCAGACAGCCAATGCAATTCAGCTGTAGTTCAGGTGTTTGATGTTCTTAGATTTAAAAAATTTAAGGTAAAGATGATATGGTCCAGTGGAAGAAGTGTATTACACCTTTTTGTTTTTCTAATTGATCTTTAAGTGTTAAATGGACCCCTTCTACTATAGTGTAGCCTTGTGAATTACATGAAATGCCTGTAAGATGCTTACTATTCAAAAGCTGAATAAAAAGAAGATAAAGCTTTGCTAATATAAGGACTGTTATCTGTTATTATAGTTTTTGGCACTCCCACAGCTGCAAAAGCAGAGAAACAATGTTGTTGAAAGTGTCCTATTTTTTCTCCATAATGACAAATACCATGCATTAAATGGGAATAGGTATCAATAGAAGTGTGAACGAATTGCCACCACCCAAGAGAGGGGCTATGAGTAACATCTATTTGCCAAATTTCATTTCATCAGAGTCCCCGGGGGTTGCTACTTTTGGAGGTATTGGATGAGGGATTTTTTACAGATAGGGCAAGAGAGAATGACATTAAAAACTGTGAATATGACAATTGAAATTCTTTTGTTAAAGCTTTACTATTTTGGTGGTGATACCCATGTGATTGTCTAGTCAGATCAAAAGAGGAAACAAAAGCAATTAATGAATCAGTCTGTTGATTACCATAAGCTAAAGGTCTAGGTAAATTAGAATGAGATCTGACATATCTGATGAAGAAAGGGGCAGTACGGCTGTGAATGATATGCTGTAACTCTAAAAATAGGTTAAATAAAGGTGGGTCTAAAGTGACCTGCAAGGTAGCACTTTCGAGCCTTGGGGTGAGAAATACTGCATAACCAGAATTGCTTATAATACTCACAGGAGTCTGTTGTGTCACATCTAAAACAAACAAAATAGTTCTTTCTGATCACTATGATTAGGGGTTAAAATGACATGCTGAAGATCAGGACTCCACATGGCCTCTTTTCCTTTAGAGGAGCCATCTGTGAAAAAGGTGCATTAGAAATGGGCTTTAACTGGGTTAGTCTAGGTAAAATGTAAGAATGTTTAATAAAGAATTGAAGAAGCGGATTATTAGGTAAATGATTATCAGCCTGGCCAATGAAGTCTGCAAAAGCCGCCTGCCAATCTATAGCTTGTGATAATGTAGTATTTTGAGTACAATCTATGGGTAAAACTTTTGTAGAGGGCTCAGCAGTGAAAAACTGAGTAGAATGGGTTCTTCCATTTATTATAATTTTAGCCATTTGTTCAGTATGTAATTGTAAAGTTTTTACCAGTTGATTAGGAAGATAAAGCCATTCTATGGGCAATAGTTGATTATCACAGAAGTGACCTAACAATCCTGTGTGGAGGAATGTGGAGTGTTGAGTACATACAGGAAGGAGGATGTTGGATGTTAGTTCGATACACCTGGTGTTGGTGCAGCATTGATTCTACTAGCTGTAGCTCCCGAGAGAACTCCATTCTTAAGGTTCAAGGAGCGTCAGTCTGAGGGTCACTCTGCAGGGTTTCATAAAGACATTTTAATTGATCAGTGGCTATGCCTAATTTAGGGTGGATCTAATTAATATCTCCTAACAACTTTTGGAAATCATTCAAAGTCATCTGCAGATCTTGTCTTATTTTGATTTTTTGGAGGTCTCACCACCCATTCTGCTAATAAAGTTCCTAAATAATAATAAGGGCTAGAAATCTGTACCTTATCAGGAGCTACACAAAAACCAAAAGCCTTTAAATCCCTTTTCAACAAGGCAAACAAATCATGTATGAGATTTAGAATTAGATGTTAATAAAATATAGTCCATATCATGGATGATATATGCTTGAGGGAATTGTTCTCTTGCATTTTTGCAGGGTTTGTCCTACAAAATGTTTACATAAGGCTGAACTCATTTTCATCTCTTGTGTAAGAGATATCTATTGATATCTTTATTTACCAGATTTTTTTTGGAATAACAAACACAGGCGTGTTCCAAGGACTAACTGATGGCTTCAAGTGACCCAGTTGAATCCATTCCTTTATTAGCTTATATAGATGTAAAAGCTTCTCCTTTTCAAGGGGCCATTAATCTACTCAAACAGGAGTTTCAGTGTCACATTGTAAGGGTAAAGCCGTTTAGAGAGGAAGCATTAATAGCTCTCACTAAAAAGGGATTTTGATACCTGATTCTAGTGCGGTCTAATTTAATTTTAACATGTGAGGGTTGTGGGTTTCCTTGATTATTTTTTTCCCAGTCCTTTACCTTTCATATACCCCATCTTATTCATAACTTTTTGAGCAATAGAGGGGAATTCATGTCTCAGTTTCATTTCCCATTCTTTTAATAAATCTCTTCCCCACAAGTTTACTGGAACAGAGGCTACAAAGGGAAGAAATAAACCAGTTTGACCATCAGACCCATGATATGTTAAGGGGGACTCATCTCTTAAACTTTGTGAGGGTGACTGGAGTCCCACAAATGATGCACAATCTGACTTAGCAGGCCAGGAATTGGGCTGCTAATGAGATGAGATTATAGAAACATCAATCCCTGTATCCAACAGGCCTTGAAAGGTTCTCCCTTAATTTTAATGGAACACATGGGTCACTCCTCCACCAGCTTTGTGTAAAATAAATTTCTTTTTTGAAGTTTCTCCCATTCTTTATCCTAATCGGGGGCCCTATCACAAATAAGATTCACCAGATGGGGGTAACTCTAACGATGTCAATGGAGCAGTATATTCTCCAGGCTCAGTTACCCAAATATCCACTGTTTGTACAAAGACTTGAATCTCATTTTCGTAGTCTTTATCAGTAGTACTAGGTACGACAATAGACCTTTTAAACTTAAATAGACTTTTCCCATAATTAATCCAATAGTATTTTGAGGTGGAGGTCCCCGAATAGCAGTGGGAACGGCAACTGGCTTGTCACCCCCACTGAAGTTTACCTTTTAGGCAGCTGGTAGACCTAATCCTGTGCTCCCTAAAGTTCCTTGAGTGAGGGAGGCAGTATTCCTCCAGGAATCCAAGCCTGTTTGTGGGATCTTAAGTGGATAGATCTAGTTGAAGTTTTGATTAGCAATCTGATTGGAAGGTTAATTTCCCATTGGGGTCACCTCTAGATTTTTGGAGCCTCAGGATTGAGTCTTCTTTCCATTTCCCAACAGGAGAGTTCTGTCTCTGATATTTAGATAATGTCTAGCCCAATGATTACCCTTTTTGAATCATGGGAAAGGACCCAGTTCAGCCTTATTACTTCCCAGACTAGAGTTAGTGAAAGTCCCAGAGGTGTTGGAGCTATTACCTTGGCTTGCGAACATGCATCATTGGCAAAGATGCCTCATTTTATGACAATTAAAATATGTAAAATTCTTAGCATAGCTGTTTTTCCCTTGTTTTCTAAAAGCCAGCATAGCTTGACCTAACCAAGACCCCCATGTGTTTCGAAACTGATATCCTGACAAGCCTTACTGTAACTGTTTAAATCTTTAGAAGCTTGCACAGTGGCCAAAGCCCATTTACAGTCTTGGCATTGTCATAAATGAGTTGAACAACTCGTTTACGTCAGCTGCTTGAGCATGAGGAATTTGTCTGTGTACGGCTTCTTATAATTGGGCGGTGAACTGGAGGTTTCTTTTGGCCCCTGTAAAATATTAAGAAAAGACTGAACAAGAGCCCCTTTCTTAGGCACAGTAAGCCAAACTCTTTTCACTATAGGTTCTGTTTGTTCCAAAGTCTCATTCATATTCCACAATTGGAATACATCTGCAAACTGTCCATTCCCAGTAACATTTCTGCAGTTGTATTGGCCCTATCATCCCATCTGTTTCTGTCAGCCTGATCCTTAGCTTGCTCTTGCAATTGCACATTAAAATGTAAGTACAGACTAGGAGACAGACAGGATTGGCTAAGATGTCCCACATCTCAGATCATCAGGTGTTAAGTGATGAGGCTCCATAATGGAATCAAAAATCCCCAAGGTGAATGACCCTTGAGTTCCATTATTCATTATAGTCTGCTTTAATTCCTTTAACAATTTAAAGTAAAAAATTTGATGTTCTGCTCACAGCTGATTCTGATTATCTGGGTCAGGTCTATAGATGATAAGAAAGCACTGAGGCCCAAGAATTTCTCCCTGTTTGGCTGCTTCTGGGACTGCCACCTGATAAGTAGACGTGCGAGGCACAAGAGGGTCTAACCTATATGACCTGAACAGGCCCAGCCCTGGAATTTCCCATCTACCATATCTACCATTGGTTCTTCCCCAATTATGGCAGAGCACCTGCAGATTTTATTTTCCCATGTATCGATTATTCTTCCTGTGGTAATTTTCAGCACTCTTTTCTGTCTGATTTTTCTTTCCTATTATTATCCTCCCCGATTCACTCTAGCATTGGCGATGTAGATGGCGTGGGGTTTAAGGTTTCTGAAACAGATCTCACTAATTAATACTCAAAAGGGGAATGTTTTGAATAACACTTTTTTTTCACCCCTGCTAAAAGCTCTTTTAAACTTTCACCGATCCTATACCAATCTTCTAAATCTAAGGTTCCTGTCTGTGGAAACCAAGGATTAAATTTAATAATTTCATGTACTATTTTAGTTAAGGTGCCAGAACTAACTTGAGTTCCTGCTTGTTTAAGCAGCTTATGCAAGAGTTGGATGTAATCCTGCCACTCTCTGGATTGCTTCTGCCCCATTTTCCCAGCTACAGAAAACTTTCCATGGCACCAAGCCACCTTCCATTTTCTATTTGGAAGTCCCAAAATTCCTCCCACGGAGTTCTTCTCGCTGTCTCAAATCCTCTCCTTTCCACTTGGGTGGATCTTCCCTCTCAGGCCTAATTAGAAGGCCCCTGTTCAGGTGAAAAGAATCAGGGATCTGGCCAAGATCCCCAACTACCTTTATGAAGGGTACCACAAAAGGATGAAATAACAAACAGACAAATTTGGTAATGCATGAAGGAGGCCTGGGAGAGCAATGCCTCAGGATGGGCAGAGACAAAGACACTTCACAACAGCCACTATTTTTGGGGTATGTACAATGATAGGAGGTAGTGGAAGATTCAGGAATGGAGGAAGATTCAGAGGTCAATGACTCAGCTGCAACACAGAATCCTGGGATGACTCAAGAGGACAGAGATGCTAAGCAGGATCTTGTCCAGGAGTGTTTTGTTTTGTTTGGTTTTGTTTTGTTTTTAATGGTTTTAATTTAGTCATAGTGGGTGGGGGAGAATGGCTTATCCCTAAATGGGTTTGTGGGAAATCTGAAAAGGGTGATACCAATAATCCCAAACTTCCATTTATCCCTTAGGGAAGCATGCAAAATTAGCCTTTGTGAATTTTTAGGCTCCAACAATTAGACTATGTGAACATCGGCACTAAGTTTCCCAAAGTAGAACTAATA
>RJWT010007698.1:0-27272 GCA_004365215.1 Cuniculus paca | reverse complement strand
TATCTATCTATCTATCTATCTGATCTATGTTTCTCTTATATTTGTTTATTATTAAAAATGTGACTTATGTGTTTGTGGTGGGTAAGAATTCCTATGATCTGCCATTGGCACACTAGAGACTGAGGAAAACTAGTGGCATAATTTAGCTCAAGTCTGAAGGTCTGAGAACCAGGAGAGTTGATGGTATAAATCCCAACCCAAAGGCAGAAGCTAAGAAAAGATATTGCAACTTAAGTAGTGAGCCTAAAAGGGGGTGATGAAATCTAATGAGACATAAATAAGGGACAAATTTCTCCCCTGTCATAATTTTGTTCTACTTAGGCCCCAAAGTGATTTGGTGATGTTCAGCCACACAGTCATCTACTTTCCTGAAACCAGTAATTTAAATGTTAATCTCAACTGAAAGACCCTCATTGACTCACTTGAGTAGTACTTAATTTGGACACCTCACAGCCCTATGAAGTTGACATAAAAATCCATCCCAGATTGAGATTTGTGTGCAAGTGGTTTATCAGCAGGTATATTAAATGCTTTACTATGCAAATCATATTCCCCTGCACTGCTAAGAATGTGGGCTTCTGTTGGCTCTAATGTGAATTACCCTCCGGGACCTGATCTCAGTGAATAGATCCTCATCTAAGCTTCCCCCTCCTGGCTGCAGCCCACACACAGTGGGCTGTGAAGAGAATATGAAAGCCTGGCCTCCTGATCTAAATGTGCGGTGTCTAGAGGCCAGTCCAACTTCGAGCTCTTTGTGTGCTTATTTAATTGCAATTCATTGCAATTCAGTTTTTCTCTTTATCCAATATTTCTTGATCTGACTCTGCAGGTGGGGAGACCATTCCTCACCAAGTAACTCTTAAATAAAATCTCAGGAGTATGAAGTCTGTTTGCTGGGGAACAACTGCTGACAGTAAGCAGTCTCAGAGACTGGGAATGTGAGCAAGGAAGAGAAAAAGGTCAGCAGGTTGTGAAAAATAATTGATCACTGCTCAGGGAAACTGGTTGAACCCCACTGAAAAACCTTGGAAACAGAAAAGGGCATTCCTCAGGGTCACCAGAAAATGGCCCTTTTCAACCAACAATTCCAACTTATCACTGATGGAGGATCATTTTCAGGACTATACATTGTTATGTTTCCAGTATCTCCAGTCCTCCTGGAAGATTACATAGTACTCTTTCATGATGTGAGGAGTTTCAGGGACCTATAATAAGGAACATTCATGAATAGAACTGAGTTGTGATGGAATGTGGTCAGGACATCAATGACAATTGCTGTACTGTGATTCTAAGAAAGCAGAGTAAAATAAAACAGGGGGAAAAACTGGCCCTGATCAATTGTGGCAAATATTCTATTCCAATGTGAGTTCAGAGTTCTGCCACTACCCTCTATGCCAGGCACCTTACACTACCAATTTGCTTTAAGTGGTCTAGAGTAGTAATGACTCCAAAAGCCTAAGAGAAAGAAATTTAAATGTACAGTGAAGGAAGAACCCATCCTTTTGGACCTTGGTAAATGCTCACCAGTATATTTTTAAAGAGTAATATGAGGAAAGGAATAAATAAAGGTGAAAAAAAAAGAAAAATTGCAATTCAGAGGAAATTTGAGATGCACAATAAGGAAACAGCTGTAGAAACAATAAAAAGAACCTGCAGGTTCAAAGAATAGAGATATAGAATTTATAGTAGGTTATGCAACAATTAGCTTATGTACAGAGGGAAAAATATAACGGCAGTAACAGGAGACTTTAAAAGAATATTGAGCATATTTCAAAAAGAAAAACGTTAAAAAATTAAAATAAAAATTTCAAGTAAACTGAAATGTCATGCTCAGTGTCAGGATCAATAGCTGATTAGAATGTGCTGACAAAAGAAATAGAAGAGGGGACAGAAGAAGTCACCAAGTCTATAAAGTTGAAGAATATGAAAATGTGTGGTGACAAGGCACAAATATGCATGCCGGTGGAGTTCCAGATAAAAGGGATGAGGCTGAAATACATTTAAAGAATTTTTGGCCAATATTTTGCAATATTTTACAAATTTCAATGATGTGGCTTTACCCACAAATTCAAAGAGTTCAGACAAGCTTAGGAAGAATAAACATTAAAAGTCATATAATCTATTGCTCAGAACATGATAAAAAAATCTTAAAATTGGCAGAAAAAGGCCCATTATATGCAGAAGAATGAAGATAATTTAACTTGATTTACTGTTAGATACTATGCAACTCAGTAAAGAAAGGAATGAGACGGGAGGTGTTTAAACTAGAATTCTATACCCAGAAAGAGTGTTTTTCAAATGGTAGAGTGAAGTAAAGATGGAATGAGAGTTCAGTGCCAGCATATTTTTGTTGCAAAAAAATGTTAGTGAAAGCTCTTTATGGATTAAGAAAATAATATCCTATATTATGCATATACATAAGAATGAATAGTGAAAAAAAAGTAAACCATAGCATATTTTATATGAGAAAGGAGCAGACTACTGGAAAATACAATGAATCTCAAAAGATTTGCTGAATAGCATGTATCCATACTTACTAATTCTGTTTTATAATACCATGGAACCAGTGAAAGTAATCTATGATGAAAATGTCAGTATGTAGTATTTCCTGGAAGTATGGATGGAAGGATTGACTGGAAAGGAACACGGGGATTGTTTTTGCGGTCATGGTAAGATTTTTATATCTAGATAGAGGATTGGATTCCAGAGGCGCATATATATATATATATATATATATATATATATATATATATATATATATCTTAGTTACTTTTCTTGTTGTTGAGACAAAATACCTGACACCCAAAATGAAAGGAGGAGAGATTTACTTGGCTCAATTTATAGAGGTTGCAACCCATAATCAACTGCCTCCAAGGCAGGGTGTGTGATTACTAAATGAGGCCTCTAATCGGTTTGGCATAGTTCTGGGAGTGGCCAATGGGAAGCCCACTTTGGGTGTGAGTGCTACCCGCCATACGGGACAGCAATAAGTATGCTGGCGCTGCTCGTCACTTACTGCTTGCTGCTTTTGCTGCTTCCTACCCTCTACCTCGTGAACTGTTTCTTCTCCTCTGTGATGCCCCTCTGCCATGCCACCCTGCCTTGGAACCAGCTGACAGTGAGATGAAATCTCTGCAAACTGTAAGTGACAGTAAACTCTTCCTCCTTTAACTTTGGGTGTCAGATATTTTTGTCTCAGCAATAAGAAAGGTTATTAAGACAATATATTTTTCAAAAATTCAGTGAGTGTGGATATCACTTGTTCATTTCATTTAAGTAGATTTTACAGCAAAAGAAAAAATATCTAAAGAGATAGTGAACATTAGTTAATAACATGCACCCTGATTATCTATGGAAAGATCTGATTTTTGCAGTTTACTTTGAAATATATCAAGATGTAGGATAATTAGCAGATTGACAGAAGGATAGATAGGTACTTGATAAAGTATATATAGTAACATGTTAACGTAGAATCTAAACGGAAGCTATTCAGGTGTTCACTGTAACCACACTATTTCAATTTTCTTTTTAAAATTGTTCAAAATAAAAATTTGAAGAACAAGCATGAGAAAAATGTTAAAACCTAAACTATGAATCTTTTAAAAGATAATTTCAGAGAATGCTTGATGACAGTTGTGGATTTGTTTTGTGGGACAGAATGAGTCAAAGTAATAAACAGATAAATTTAACTGCATTATTTTCAAGAATTTTTCTTCAAAATACAGGATGAACAGAGCAAAAAGTATGAATTATGGAAATAAAAAAGAGAACTCAAACACATGTAAGTAATAAGAATTAGTTCCCAAATCACACATAGAACTTCTATAAATTCATTTACAAAGAAAACTGGAGCAACACACAGAAAAACTGAGCAGAATAATTGAGTGGAAATTTCACCAATAAGGTAAACTACAGAGTGTTTGTTAACATATAGTTGATAAATATAAATTAAAATCTCAGTTAGGTACAACAAATATCTTAACAGGTCTTGCAATTTTACAAAGTCCATAAGGCATCATTCTGTCAATGATGTGCACCAATGAAAGTAATAACAATTGTTGGTATTTGATAAAATTACTTCAGAAAGCTATTTGATACTGTCTGTTAAATTTAAATACAGATTAACATGATGCAATAAATCCATTGTTTTGTGTATACAATGATGTTCACGTATATGTACCGGTGAACATATATAATATCTGTCTTCTCAACTTGTACAACATAGCTCCTCCCCTAAAACAACAACCAGCACATCATCTGGGAACAATCAAAAAACAATGTTGAACAACAGAATCAACAAACAGAAGAAAAAGAAAACAGGCAAAACAATCTAATCTGATTACTTACATACCTAATACATACCTAATCAGTACAGCCACACAGAAAAATATCATCATCAGGGCAAGAGCAGTGGCTCTGCCCAGAGGACCATGAGGGCAACGTGTCCAGGTAGCGACAGAGTGGGGTACTGTTGAATGTGGCAGGTTTTGTTTCTTGACCTGGGAGGTGTTAGCATGCTGATCATTTTGCTAAAATATGTAAGTAGAAATGAATGCATTTAACGTGCTTTACTATATGTATGTCATATTTCACAATAAAAATTAAAAGTAGTATTTAATGGTAATATAATATTGATACTAATATGATTCTAGATTTTGTCATAAGCACCACAAAGTGATTTACTGGATAAGAGCTTATCTGCTTACTTTTGACAGTCTCCCTAGTGGCCTACATCCATACAGCCCCTCCGATACACTTACAGAATGCCGTAAAGCAGAGAGACAAATCCCAGGAAAGAGAACCATCAAAGCACAAAGTTGTTACACAAGAGTAAATGATTTGCCTAAAGAGACATAATTTGGCTCTAAATTCTGTCATATATCTGCAAAAGGGCTTATGTGCCACTTTACACAAGTACTTCCGTGTAGTGTAGAGTGACTAGGGTTTCTGCCCTCCCTCCCTTGGTTTCTATCATCACCCATATGAAAAGCTGGTAGATGCTGAAGCTGCATAATCAAACAGCTGTAAAAGAAAATAATCATGATAAAATATCAGCTAGTTCTTCAGTGCTTACTACGGTCAGCCAATGTTATAAATACTTCATGTGTGCTACATCAGGTGATCCTCACGGTAATTCTATGCAGTAGAAACAAATGATTTTTGCCATTTTCCAGGCTAGAAAATCAAGGCATAGTGTAAGTTTGCTTGAGGTGACACAGCATGTCACAACTGAATTACAGACTCAACTGTTTGCCCTTGTATCACTCACTTCTGACTACAGTGCTGTTCGGTAGGAAATGAGATTTTAAATATCATTTCCTTGCTAAGCCTGTGTTAGTGTTATTTCTTATAAAACATGAAGAATTAAGCAATGCATCTTCTTCAGTAATTCCTCAGCAATGTTGGAAATAAATTATGCCTTCCAAGTCAGTACTTAGTTGGCAGTTAGATAGCATTTGTGGAACAATTAATAATCTAGGTTAAGTGTTGAACTGAGGTGACTAAATCCAAATGCTTTAATAACATCACTGCCAAAATAATACATGACTTCTTAATTCTACAGATAATTGAAGTTATATAAAAAAGGTTTACATGTAAAGTTAAATAAGCAACTTACACAACAGATTAGAAAGAATTTTTTATTTTACTCTATTTCATTTTGTTCTAGAATAACACAAATATTGCTTTTCCAGCATCACTTTAAGAATTGCCAAAATATTAATGAACAGTTTCTTTATTTTCTGTTATCGTTATAGTGACAAACTTGGCTCCTGGTTCTGTACTCTCAGACATTAATGAATCCAACTCCGCTGAGAGTTTCCAAATGTAAATACGAGCACAGTAACTGTGCAAACTTCACGGTGAGGCTGGAAAACTCGATAAGGGTGTGAACAAACCAGCTCCAAGCAAGAGCTTTTCTTATGAGTTGGAGAGGCAAACAACCAAATTCTGCTTGTCTGTGGACTATGGATCCATACGGTGTTGTAATTAAGGGGAAAAAACTCCTTAAAAATGATGTTGCAAGCTAGTCTTCTCCATAAATTTACAATTTGTTCTAGCCCCAATTTTCTGGCTCCCAAGCCAGTGAAGGCCTGAGATCTGTTTTGTTGTGAAATGCAGAAGATGACAGGCTCTTTATCACTGGTCTGCATGTGGAACAGTCAGGAAACAAAGTACCATTCCCAAACACATTATTCAAAGAAACTCACATTCCTCCTCCTCTTCCTCCTATTCTACCTGGTCCTCATGTTTCTTCTCTTCTTTCTCTCTTTCTCCTTGTCTTTTTCCTCTTCTTCTTGTACTGATTCTGAGCCCAGGACATTCACACTGAGCTATATTTTTAGACTTTTTTTTTATTTTGAGGCAGGGTCTTGCTAAATACCCAGGCTTGTCTCAAAGTTTTGATCTTTCTCCCTCAGCCTCCAGAGCGTTGAGATTACAAATGTGTGCCAACAAGGCTAGCTAGGACTTATTCTAGCAATATGGGAGAAAGCCTGTAATCCCAGAAATCTGGGAAGATGAAGCAGAATTGAGAGCTTGAGCAATTTAGTGATTCAAGGAGACTTTATTTTAAGACAAAAAATGAATAGAGGATCTAGTTCAGTGCAAAGGCCCTGGGTTTAATCCCCAGCACCAAATAATAAATATATTAATTAATTAATTAATAAAGTGTTGATACCTCCAGCTTATATATATACCTTTGCAAATTGAGTACCATGGTAGGTGTCTAACATTATGTTAAGTGTTAGGATTTGCAAACTGATTTGATTAAATCAGTTGAAGACTAGCATTTGAATGCTTTTCCTAAAGTTAAGAATGATCTATTAAATTTTCATAGAAATATGTATAACCAGGGAGTGAAAAAAAATGAAGCTGAAAACTAAGAAGTTTGTGATAAAGAAAGAATTGGAGCAAGGGCAGCATGATTTGGGAGCAAGTGTCAAATAGACATAAATGTATCTTCTCTAGAGCCACCATGCAGTGTGTCTCTGAGTCTGTTTCCATTCCTTTCATATTTTCTTAGATGTTTCTGTGTACTACTACTCGCGTCCTTTCTAGTTTGGAATTCTTCTTTGACTTTGATTATAGGCTATTTCATAGAATTATATAGTAGGCTTGGATACTAATAGGAGGTTCCCACTATTTTTAGGCAAATGCTTGTTGCTCTCTGTTTTTGGACACAAATCTTTGACCTCCCTCTAATTGCATCAATTGTTCTTATCCCTGTCTGCCTTCCCTGTATCCATTGTCTTACAGGCCAGTGCGCTGCAGCTGTCTCATTTATATAATTCAGCAAATGTTCAGAGAGACAGAACTGTGAACATGATTGTTCCTAGCTGTAAATAGAAGCAAGTTGCATTGTGCATTTCTGGGCAATTTCATTTGTGGTTTCCATTCAGACACTTAAAAAAGTGTTTGTCTCAGGAACAGTTTAGTTCCTCCTTCTTCTGCCTTGTCTCACTAAAATGTATGTGATTAATAAACTTAGGCAACATGTTCATTTGAATTTGCTATTTCTAATTCTTTGCATTCTCCACTTTCATTTAATATGTATCACCTTTTGGTCCTCTCTATAGAATTGGAATGAAGAATTCAGACACTGGCAGGCAGTGAATTATTGGTACTATGTACTCTGAAAGGGCAGACCCACAACTTTTTCATTTCATGATACTACAGTTTCTTGCACACTGCATGTGGATTGTATAAATAGGTATCTATTAGTTATATTACAATATTTTAAAGTCTCACCACACTTATCAAAGGTGCACAGAATACAACCTGCAACCTCTTCTTTCCTGAATTCTAGTTTATTTAACTACCTGTTTTAGTCAGCTTTCTGTCTCTGTAACAAACACTTGAGAGCATCAGCTTATAAAGAAGAAAGGTTTATTTTAGCTCATAGCTTTGGAGGCTTCAGTCCATGGTAGAGTGGGCACATTGCTTTTTACCCTGTGACAAAGAAGCACATAACGGCAGGAAATGTGATGAAGTGAAGCTGTTTGCCTCACATCTGGAATAAAGATAGAGGAATTGAGGTCCCCTTATCCCCTTTGAGGGCTCACCTCTCAATGACAAGAATACCCCCTCCAGTATACCTCACTTCTTAAAGATTCCAAGCTGGAGTGTAAAGCTTCCAACACATTGGCCATCAGAGGACATTCCAGACCCAAACTTCAGCACCAGATGTCAGGGGTTACATTCAAGCATTCACTTTTATAGTCTCGATCTGTAATAGCAACATATATTTTCTATACATTATTAGCCAAATTAATGTCACACACATTGAATAAAATATATAAAGTGAAAGGTATATCAGTTACCTCATAGAATTTTTATGAATATTTAAAATGTTAATTGATCAAATAGGAATGACTAGCAACTAACTAGTAACTGATAACTTCATCTAGAGGTACTACTTTCTTAGTAGTACTTCATTTAGTAGTACTAAACCTCAAGAAAACTCAATGTTGAATACAATATTATTGCTGCTCTTTAACTTCTGGAGTAAGTGGGGTTTGTACAGGATAAATAACTTGCCAAAAATCAGCAAGAAATCAAAGAGCAAAATAGAATTGTATTCTAAAGTACCTCTAGGTCCAGAGACTGCTCTCTTTGCTTCAAACTATGACTCTTTTAAATGATGGTCTGCACCCTGGAGAGACTCCACAGGCTGGAGGAAAAGGATCTGAGTCCCAATAATCTATAGTTTGAAAATACAGATAGAATACTGCCATTATTAAAGGACCATATACAGAATCAAGACCCAGCCCTTTTCTACAAAGAGTTAAACAAATTAGACAAATGTCAACAGGCTTCTGGAACAAGGCAGATTAGATTAAAGATATTTGAAATACTTTGAGGAGGGAGAGACCTTATACTATAAAGATGGCATTGGAGTGGATTGCAGAGAACTTTGCTCACAGTAGAACAATGTCTCACTGAATGGACAGGAATCTAATGAAGGGAATGAAAGGGGAAAGAGAGAACAGCATTCCAGGCAGAAAAAAGAAGAGAAGCGCAAAAAAGAGAAATTAACGAAACTCTAAAAGTAGAGGTTGGGCAAATACTTAGAGCTCAGAGCCTGAATTCTGAAAAGAAAAGATAATTGATAAAATTTTCTTTAGAGTTTTAGTCTAGAGGAGAAGAATCAAATGCAATCCAAATACAACAGTGGAGCTGAACACAGGTTGAAATGGAGAAAACGTTGGGATTATAAGACTTTGGTCAGTGGGAAAAAGCATAGGCCATTGTGAAATCATGCTAGCTTTTAAAAGGCACATAAAATTAACTATGAAATACTATTTGTTTAGTGCCAGCTTTGACATTTATTAACTTTTTTCCATGCCAACTGTACTGAATTTCCACTTAGCTTTTCACAGCACCGTCAATCACAACAGCGATAACAGCACAACTCTTCCATGGAATAGATTTAAGGATTTAGGACCAGGAGGCAGTAAAGCTCTTTGATGACAGGTGAGAGGTTTCATTATTTTACTGACATTTCTCATGCACACTGTAGTCACTCTGGACTTGCATGTGCAGTGACCCATTCCTGTTCCTGAAGCTTCCCTCTGGGTGGCAGTTCAACAATGACTACAGCCTTCTTCTTCCTGAGTGCATTTCCTATTTCCCCTTCCCAGAATATTAATCCTAGCAAGAAGCAGAGATTGATACTAGAGGTTAACAAGAGAAGCTACTCCTGAAGGAAGTTTGGAAGCAAACTTACAACAGAAAATCACCTTTCAATCGTCATCTTCAGAAATATCTTGTTTTTATTATTTGATAAGTTAAATCATTGTGCTATGATATAACTGCTCCAGAACTAAGAGTGACTTCAATGAATTCTGCCTTGTGGTAGTACTTAGATGGGAACTCTATAAATTTTATTTTAATTAGAAAATCTTTAATGTTTTGCATAAGAGTCTCGGAATCCTTTATTAATTTATGTTGTGAGTCAAGTTGTGAAGTTATGAGCATATGAAGATTCCTAAATATAACTGACTGTAGCTCTTAAATAATGGAGATGATAGCAAAGAAAGATACATTCAATCATGCAAATGCATCAGTCAAGAACTGTTGATTTAAATATTTGGGGTAGAATAGAGTACAAGTTTACAGCCAGGAAGAACAAGAATAAGATGCAGATCCTATTCTATAAAACCTTAAAAATGAACCCAAAAGAGGGAGGTTTGTTTGCATTTAAATTGATACCAAGCAGTCTTATCCAAGGGACATATTAAATTCAAGGATTTTCATAAGCCCTTTTCTCTTTTCTTTTGGATTGTTGAGAGCAAAGTGATTACCTCAAATGCTTTACATAATGAGAGACAGAAAGAAAAAAAAGTGTTTTCCTCATTTATTGAAGAGAAAACAATTTACCACTAATAAGGATTTTTTTCTCAGAGTATTGAATCTTTTATCTTTAATTCCCAACTCACAATAAGATGGAAAATGTTAATTAGTTCATTTCTTTCTTCTATAAATATTTTCCTTTTTAAAAGTACAAATTTACTCTAAGATAGCAGTCTGGTTACAGGTCAAAATGGAACACATAAACATATTCCAAAAAGAAACAAGTATGCTGCTTTCTGCGTGAGAACCACATTGGATGAGTATGCTGCGAAAGGGCAATTTTCTGATCTCTTTTATTTTATCCTTGCTAATCCAACTTGTTTCTTCCATGTTAAGCAAAGGTGGTAAAAAAGAAATGGAAACTTTTACTCTGAACCTTATATAATCATGAGTTCACTCATAATTATATTTCTGATCCAAAAAGTTAAATGCACTAATATAACTTCTGGTAACTGAGAAGAGACACAGCGTAATGTTGGCAGGTTTTCTTAGGTGATTTCCCATCAGGTCTAATTTCCATTGTGGTAATAATTTTTTTTTTAGGGTTTTAGTGTTGGAAATTCCATTAAGTTGATTGAGAATTAAAAAACTCAAGAGGATTTCTACAGCATTAATGAAACTCATAAGAAAATGTAAAAACTTCTCTAACTTACCATGAGAAAGAAAACTTTTGCATAGCTGTTTATTTCTCTCCTAAATGTGCTTTTAGAAAATAAACTGTTGTAGAATGCTAAACAACCTTTAGTTGTTTGGTGATGTTGAATATTCTTATGGGATATGGCCAGGATGGGGAAGTTACACTAATATCCTCTCATCCAATTCAGCCAGGCCTCCGGAGGAATACTGACAAATGCTCACCATCAGTTCTCACTAAGATTTCCTCTGTACACACAGAAACGTGCACCAGTGTTCTGAGTTCCCTTACATCCATCCCTATAATATCGCTCTCATGAGGATCCCTTTCTCTAGTCTTACTGTAACAATTGCATTTTTTCTCACTGTTGCCAGATTTTATTTAAAAGTGTTGCTTTTATCACTTCACTCTATACTTTTGATGTTTCAATGGTTCCCACTAGTCCTCACGAAAAAGTTCCAATTTTTAAGGTTCATGACAACTTTCATTAACTAACTCAGATTTCCACCTCCAGATGTAATTTTTTCCCCTCTTCTTATGATCTTTGTACACTTCCAGGTTTGGTTCTTTCTGTTCTCCAAACTTGTCTGTTATGAGCTGATTTTTTTTTCTATCCCCTACTCCAAGCATTCACCTTGATGATTTCATTCTTCAGTTCTCAACTTAGGTAAAACTCGTTAATTTTCGAATTGCCCTGAGCATGGATGACTGAGTTAGGTGTCTGTAACACATTTACTTTCTCCAGCGTACATTTAATTCAACATAGTAAGTGAAATACCTTTCCTTTCTGTTTCGTAAAATTTCCTTTTTTGTTGCAGTCACTCTGTTTCTAGAACGCATGTTTGCTGAAGAGAGATAACTGATATGCTGGGCAATGGTAAAAGTTGACTCAATGGAAGAGAAAAAACAAAAGTAACAAATCATTTACCATGATTCTTTTTGGTTGTTTTTGTGGTCTCACAGTCAATTTCAAACTACCAATGTGATATAATTGAATGTAGAATACAGGTGTACGCAATTTGGTAGTGAGTCAATTCTGAAATATTACTGTCTCTATGTCCAAGTAGCTTGTACTTACTTGACACATTAGATACTCAAAACCACCTTACCAGTGTATGAGTTCATTTTCCATTGTTATAAAGAAACGCCAGGTTCTGGGTCATTTCTAAAGAGAGATTCATTTAGCTCACAGTTTTGGAGTTTGAAATTTCCAGGTCAGCATCTTCCTTAGTCCAGGCTCTGGTGGGAGCTCCTTTCTGGGTCATAGCATTGCAGAGAGTTACATGGTGGGTGCACAAGGGAGGTGGAGAGATCAGATGAAGAGACAGGAAGCCAGAGAAAAGGGAGAGTGCGGTCTTTCTCTTTTTATAGCAAGCTGGTCTCCCCTCAACTAATTTACTCCATGGGAACAGCATCACTCCTTCCTGAGGGCGAGCCTCCCTAAGGGAATACTCTGCACTAGGTATTACACTGGGACCATGCTTCCAGCATGTGAGTATTGTTGGGGGGAGGGGCAACTTACATCTAAACCATAGCAACCACAAGTGTGTTAGAATGGCAAAATGGAAACAAAATAAAGAAATGGAGCAAACAGGAACAAAACCCACCAAATTCTACCATATGAACTACTAGCAAACATATGAACTAACTGGAACCTTGCAATTTGGAATTGCATCTTAGAAATATATTACAAAGATAAATATACATATATCATTGTGACCCAACAGTCTAACTCTTAGGTATTTGTAGCAAGCAAATTAAAACATACATTATTCCATAAATTCCTGTATGGAAATTTATAGCAGGTTTATCTATAATCTCTAAAACCTGGGAAAGTCTGTACAATGTCCTTTAGTTTCTGATTGCACAAATGAACTGGGTATCTTCACACCAGAAAATACTACTCTAATAAAGTGGATTGCAGATCTGCTCATAACATCTGCAAGAAATGCTTTATATTAAGTGAAATATGCAATTTTAAGGCCTCCATATTCCAGCATACTTTAAGCAACTCTGGAAAAATCAAAGGCTTAGGGAAACATAACAGAGCTGTGCTATTTAGGAAGTAGAATGTTGATTTTAATGGAACATGAGAGAATACATTGAGTGAAAGGGATTTTCTATATCTTGATTATACATTTGTCAAAACTTCTAAAATTTAACACTCAAAACAATTAATTTTACTAGGTGTAAATTATATATCCATAAAACAGCCTGCAAAAAAGCCATTTGCTAAATCAATCAATCACACAGTCAATATTTCATCCAGCATTGATAAATCAGTATTAGTTATACGATTTGTACTTGAAGCAGTTATATTGAAATGCAAATCAATATGATGAAACATAAAAACATCCTTATGTGTATCAATTTTAAATTTTGTGATTTTGGATCATCTTCCTATAGCAGTAAATGCAATACAATACTGTGAGCTAAGATAACAGGTAAAACCATTATTTACCCCAGTAATGAAATGGGCTTTTGTGTTGGCTCCAACTCACAGATACACTTAACAGCAAGTTCAAAATTCCATCTAAATGTCAATCCAGAGTTGTGCTGCAGTAATGGTCCTTTAGTTACCTGCAAGAGGTGGGAGGCATGGAAGCCTGAAGAAGCCCTATGATTAAAAAAGAAACTCAGTGGCTGGCCATCTGGTAGAGAAATAAGCATATCTATTGCATATACATCAAATACTGTCCCTGTGCCCTTCATGGGATGATATCAAGGGAAAACAAAGAAAGAAAATTCCAAAAGAAAATTGCTAGTTTCTATGTTGTAGATTCCCCTGGCAGTCACGCCACAGGCATTGCTTCAAGCAACAGTTACTCACAAAACACAAACCCCTTAATTGCTCCCCTCTGGCACTAGAAACCTGAAGCTTTCCCTTCAAATTTTCTTTTCTATTAGAATAAAATCTTGGGAGTTTTCTGTTTTATATAAAAGCGACCAGTTAAGTGTTGAAATTCATTTCCCATCGACCTTTCCAAAGCATCAACTGACAGGCACTTCTCTCTGTCTCACATTCCCGTCGCTGTTCTGTGGTTTGACCACAGTTTTTCCATAAAATAGGCAGAATATGACTGCATCCAAGTAATGACGTCTTTGTTTTTGCTTTCACTAGTGTGAAATCAATTTTTGATCAACAAATTATCATCCTGTGAGTAATCTTTAAATTCATATTTTATTATTTATTGTGTTTATTTATAGCTTCATAAAATAATAAAAAATTACTTTAAAATAATCTTCGCTACAGACAATAGAAAAAGTGTAAGAATTTTTGTAGAAAACCCCATTTACATGGCTCAATTTTTCATAGCAAACATATATACAACTGGAGACATGCACATAACACATTTTCCATTAGCCTCTGTGAATATGAATAAAACAGCCCCTAACATATTCTCTTCCCTTTCTTTTTTGACCCATGCTCACAACTGAAGTACTATTGATCTTCCTAGATATAACTAGAAAGGAAACGATGGCTTATTACACCTCTCTAGTGGGTTTCATTGGTGTGAGTTAGTACCCAAGTGCTTGAGCTCTGTGAGGGCAGTGGAAGAGTCATGCTTGTGAGTAAACAATTCTGAACATTGTGCTGGAGTTTCTAGAAACAGCACTGAACCCTGCAGCCATGGCCAGCCTGGCCTGGGCAGCACGGATTCCTGACAGCAGTTTGCAAGTGTAACGGTAGTATTGTTTCTTCCTTCTTTTTAAAGATAAATCAGGACTTTCAAACCCATTGTATCAATAGCATGTTTTTTGTATTGCCATCAGCAATGATGTAAAATGACAAAAGAACTATGTATAAGAAGAATTTTGGGCTTTAATGTAATAAAAGATAAATATACATAAGTTTTTCATTTGATAGAGAAAAAGGAGTTTCAAACCTCTAAACTAAATAAAACCTTTAGAAATTGTAAAAAAATTCCAAGTCGATGTGAAATTCTCATGTAACGAAGTACAGGACATTGGCAGCTGAGACAGGGGGATCAAAAGTTTTAAGCCCAACCTGCCCAACTTAGTGAGTTAGCAAGAAATTATCTTAAAATGAAGAAATGGTTGAGGATGTAGCTCAGTGCAAAGAACCTGGGTTCAATCCCTAGTTCCTCTTATGTCATTATAACTTAACTGTTGTCACCTTGTAACTTCCCTGTCAATCAATCTTTCCCATCTGTCCTTCTGATAATACAATTCTATTTTCAACTCTATGAGATCTACTTTTTGGGGCTCCGTATATGAGTGATCATGCAGCACTGTACTCATCTTTCCATGCCTAACTTATTTCACTTGACATGATCTCCAGTTCCAAACACATTGTTGCAAATGACAGGACTCTATTCCTTTTCATGACTGAGTAGTATTCCACTGTTTTAGATAAGACACCAGCAATACAGAAAGCTAAAGCACAAGTGGACAAATGGGGTTTTATCAAATTGAGAACACAGGAAACAGTCAATGGAGTAAAGAGACTGTCTTACAGAATTGGAAAAAATAGATACAAGTCATATTTTTTAAAAAACTTGAAATTATATTTAGAATTTTCACTCAAGTTTGGGGCATAATTGCCTCAGTTATAGAGACAGAAGAACAAAAGGTGCAGGTCCATTTTGAATCCCACAGGTGTGCTTTATATCCAACAACTAATGGGAGAAAAGTAGTTGGTGCAAGAGGCTAAAAGAAAAAAGCAAACATAAATCAGACATTTTCTTCCACATTCATCATTAAAGTATTAGCTAATTGTTCTTAGATGTGATTATCCACCTTGAGGAAAATTTCTCTGGAAAGCAGTTTTTATATTTCAAGATGTGTATTTTTATACACAGGTTGGGTATATTTTTTACATAGCAGCTTTTATTTTTCAATGCAAAACAAAAAGTGTAAATCAAAATTAGGTGAAGACTATAGACTCACAATTTGTAGTTACAATGTTTACATGTATGCTTTGGTGGGGAAAGGTTTTCTTACAGTAGTTTTTAAAATGTACTACATTCATAGATCCATCTTTTAAGGTTGTCTTCCTTATGACTTGGATGGGGAAGAACCAACTTGGCTTACGACCATTTGATGAAGATATCCTCGGGAGTTGAGAGACTGTATTTATCAAATTCTCTGGAGTCCTGACTTAAGGGAGTATGAAAAGAATTGAGTATTTTGAACTTTCTTTCCATTTATGTTTCAGAATCTTATGTCTCTGAAAAAGCATCCTACCGGGGTGGGGGGCATTTATATCTTTTTTTCTAGGTGAACAGAACTCAACATTGAAGGGTTAGGAGGTTGATGCTGCGGGTTCCTATTTCTTAGTTCCTGGCTCAAGTAGCCAGGCTGTGGTGTCCAGATTCCCATTCTGGTGCTTACAATTGCACAAAGTGTTTGGATTATAATAGCTGAGGATGCTGGGTAAGAGACATCTAATTCATTCCCATCTCTTGTAATCTAAATCAGAAGGGATATCATCTATGCAGAACAATTACTAGTTTGCCAATAACATTTAAGTGAAAAAGTAACCTAAGATTACTTACAGTGCACACATACAGCAACTTGAACAGGGACAGTAGAGAATAACATACACAGACCAAGGATGATTTAAACAGCAACCACAGTGTGTCTGCTAATTGCACTCCTGCCAGCTTAATTCCTATTGCCCTTTTGATTGTTAAAGTTCAATATGATGCTGTACTTTCTATTTCTACCTCGATTGTGCATTTCACTTTCCTAGCACTAATTTTTAAAAATAACTATTGAGATATAATTTACATCCAATAAACTCTAGCCTCCAAAATACGTCATTTTGATGTGATGTCACAGATGTGTATACTTTTGCTTTTGTGTATCTCCAACTCCTACAGAGATTCAGAATATAAATACAGAAGTTTCCTGAAGGCCCTTGGAAATCTGTACATCTGTGAATCATAGCCATTATAATTTCGTTTAGTTTTGATGTCAGGGTATGATCATCTTTTAAAATGAGTCCAGCAGTGTTCTACTTTATCGTGTTTTTTGAAGAATTAGAGCATGACTGGTGTTTTTTCCCCTTTGGATATTCAATGGAATGTAGCAAAGATATCAGATACCGATTTTTTTTTCCCTGAGAAAGTTTTTGAGTACCAATTCATTTTCTTTTATAGAAATAGACTCCTTAAATTTGCTTTGTTTCAAATTAATTTTGGTAAGTTTTTTTTTTCAAGCACTTTGGATGCTTCAGCAAAGTTTGCAAATTTATTGGCATACTGTTGTCGGTAACATTTTGTATTATCCTTCATGACTGTTTAGTTCAGTATTGGGAAATTCAGTTCATAGTAACCAACTTTAAGGCTGGAATATCTTGGCAGAAGAACCCAGGGCAACAACGTTGCTTACTTCGTGGCAGTTGGAACATAGAACAGAGGGACCGCACCGGAGAAGAAGGCGCCACAGACCGGATATAGTAACCGTGGCCGTGTCTCTGTGACCCACTCAGACACACCCCTAAGTGTGCTGTACTAGTTCCCTGGGCATTTCTTAATCCAGTCAAGTTGACATAACACAATTAATGGCCACAGCCTTCAAGATATCAATATCCCACATACAAAGACTGAAGGGTCAGTAAGAGTATTTGACTTTTACGTCCAAGGACAGTCTTATGGTTACAGACTGGAATGCTGCTAGCTTATTCTGGTGCCTGCAGCAACCTCCAAGTAAGAATGAACAGCTCTAGCATGTTCACAGTGTTGAGTCAGAGACTGCCAAGCTGAGCTGTGGAACTGTTACCACAGCCATTTCATAGTAGCTGTCTCCTTTCTTCTAAGAGGACTTCATTCATATTTTCTTTCATCCAGTAACTTACAAATTATAATTTTATTGAGTATTTATCATGGTGCTAGATGCTATTCTAGGAGTATTAATGAACAGAGGCACCAAAAAATTCTCTGGTTGGAAAAATATAGTAAAACATGGAAATTCATAAATCTAATGTGTGTATGTGTTAACATATGTGCATACATTTTTAAATATATTGGTTTAGTTATGCAGTATTTATGTGCAGCACATATTAGGGTATATACTGTAGAAAATACACAGTTGCACATGCACATATATATATATAATTGAGTGCTATACTTTCCAATTTTCTACATGGCTGCTTATGTTAGCAGCTTTCAGCTTCCTTTTCTGCTCAGAGAGATGAGGTTGCCTTTTGCAATATGCAGTGGGTAAAGCTAGGGCCGAGAACACTTTATTCCAGAAACAAAATAAATGTTTAGTTTCGTTTGTAGCATGCCTACTCTAACTGCTTCAGAATATCTTTATAAAAGACAAAACTATTTTAAGGGAAAAACTAATCCGTAACCTGAATATTTTATGAACTTGGCAAATTACTTCTCCAACATTTTATAAATAAGCATAATACACTAGAATGTTCCCAAATCCTAGCTGAGAAATGCTAGGGTGAAACACATACCTCCTAAGTTTTCTTTTGAAGTAAATTTATACAGTAGCTAAGGCATAGCCAAGTTGCCCAGCACCGTGTGCCAGCTCCCAGAAGCTCACCACACTCAGGAGTATCTCTTTCCCTGTGATGTCACTCACAATGGGGAAAAAGCAAAACACCTAGGCAAATATGTCACACTGAGGTCACTTCATCTCATAGTTCTCACTCGCTATCTGTTCTCACGTGAAGTGCAATTGTATCAAATTTGGAGTTCATGATCTCTCCCGCTACCTACTAAATTACTAATTAGGTGCCATGTTATGGCAGGGCAGAATCTTCTTTAGAAATCACTTAAGAAAATACATTTTGGATTTTTTTCAGAAAACTATCTTTTTCTCTTTCTCTTTCTTTTCTTTTTTTTTTTCTTCAGCCATTAAACTCCATTTTCCTAAATTTCTGAAGGTCATTTTGAAAGACAAAAAGTGAAGTTTGTTATGAAGTATATTGTCAGGGTTTGGTGATTTTATGCTGTTTGTTAACCTAGGTTATTTTCTGGATAAACTCCCAGGCATGTGTAGAAAGCTGAATGTGAAGCCTTTTTTAAAAAAAATTTTTATTTTATTTGTAGATGTTTGCAGTTCATTCAGTTTACAGTCATCTTGGAGAATGGTTGCATGTACATATTACAGCTTGTTCCATCCTTATTTTTTAATACCCTTCCCCCTCTTTCCCCCTTCTCTCCCTTCTCTTCCAGTTCCCTTATCCCATTTTTTTATTCCTGTTGATATTATTTGTCTAGCTCATATTATGGCATATAGTGTTTACATTAATTGAAGTTAACAAGTTCCTGTACATGGCATACTTTTATTCTTTTTATTTCCCCTTCCCTTCCTCTTTGCCCTTTGTCTTTGTCCTATTGCAAGAGATCCATTCCCTTGTACCTTTCTGTCCATTCTTTATTACTTTTCTTTGCATTTTTCACGACACAAATAAGGGATACTGTATGGTATTTAAGTTTCTTTTCACTTGTTTTACTCATTATCTTTTCCAGGTGCATCAGTTTTCCTACAAATATCTCAAACATGTCATTCTTTATAGCCAAGTAGTATTCTGTTATATAAAGGTACCACATTTTCTTTATTCAGTCGTCCACTGATGGGCATGCAAGCTGCTCCCAGGATTTAGCTATTACAGATTATGATGATACAAGCATTAGTATACCTGTTTTGCTGTAGTATGTTGACTTCAGCTCTTTGCAGACGGTACCTAGTGGGGGGACAGCTGGGTCATATGGAATTTCTAGTTTCAGTTCTTTGATAAATCTCCATATTGATTTCCATAATGGTTGTACTAGTTTACATCCACCAAGGAGCGTTCCTTTTTCACCATAGCCTTGCCCGCATCTGTTATTGCTTGATTCTTAATGATTGCCATTCTTTCTGGAGTAAGATAGAATATTAGCATTGTTTTGATTTGCATTTCTTTAACAGCTGAGATGTTGAACATTTTTTTCATATATTGGCTGCGTTTCATCCTCAGTAAAATTTATGTTAATTTTTTTTACCCATTTCTTGACTGGGTCTTTAATTGTAGAGTTTTTTCTTTTCAGATTTTTGTATACTTTAGGTATTAGTCCTCTGAGGAGTAGTTGGCCAAATGGCAAAATGTTTTTCCCATTCTATAAGTTGTGTCTTCACTCTTCATATTGATTATTTTGCTGTACAGAAACTTTTTGGTCTGATATAATTCCATTTGTTGATTCTTGCTGCTGTTTCTTGTGTGATTGAGGTTTTGTTCTGAAAATTCTTTCCTTCACCCATGTCTTTAAGTGTTTTACCTACTTTATCTTCCACTAGGTTTGATATTCCTGTTTTAATGTTTAGATCTTTGGTCCATTTTGGTTTTCATTTAGTATATGGTGAAAGATAAAAGTTCACTTTCAATCTTCTGCAAACAGATAACCAGTTTTCCCAATACCACTTGCTGAATAGGCTATCTTTTCTCCAACATATGCTTTTGGTCCCTTTGTCCAAGATGAAATAGCTGAACATGTCTTGGGAGTTTTCTGTGTATATAATATGTATAAATTGCATATATGCAAGCAAAGTAGTTTAGATAAATCATGAAATATATTAAAATGTCCATCGAAGCTAGTTTTGTCCTCAATTCTTTTTCATTGATTCATGTATCTGTTTTTGTTCCAGTACCATGCTGTTTATATCACTATTGCTTTGTAGTATACTTTAAGTCAGGCATTGCTATGCCTCCTACTTTGTTTCTATTGCCAAAATTGCTTTTGCTATTCTGGGTCTCTTTCAGATCCATGTGAATTTTAGGATTGTTTGCACTTGATCTGTAAAGTATGCTATTGATATTTTGATTGGGACTGCACTGAGTCTGTTTAACAGTATTACAAGTTTTGACAATAAAATGTTGCAACCCTTTTATTCCTGTACATTTTTCTGCTTGTTCTTTTACATAGTGGTCAGTGATTTTGACTGACAAGTAACTGGAGAATAATAAAAAGCCACAGAGTAGAAATTATTTGACAATCTAATTTCAATAATTATAAATATCACTTAAAACTAGCTTCAATTGACATTTTAATATATTTCATATTTTATTTAAACTACTTTGCTTATATATGTAATTTATATACATATACTATTCATACACATGTGAATCATTCCTGAATTTATATATATCCACTTAATTTGGACTATATTAAACAGCATTCATTTGTGTTAGTATGACATATTTTTGAAATATTTTCTGAAGACCTATTATCGACATACATAAGTCACGGAGGGGATATATATAGATTTGCTTGACACATAGTATTACAATATATAGATGATTACTATGCCCACACTGAAAGTCACAATACAACTTATCCACTGACCAAGAAGGAATGAAACAAATAAGAAACAACTCTGCCAAACCTTTAAGTAAGAGTATTAGGGAAAATAGTACCAGATATATGGAATTTTATGAAACAATAATTATAAATACGAACTGGGTTTTTATACAGCATAAATATGGTTTTAATATATGAATTTGCTGCCTGACTTCTTTAGAGAAAGGTTAGCTTTTGTTGCTTATTTCTTTTCTTTTTTTCACTTGTTTGTTCTGGCTTTAATTTTAATATAAGTAGTTATTTAGGATACATAGTTACCTTGTGTTCACATTTTAATTCATCCATTTTTTTTTGCACTAACTAGATTCTTGATATCTTCAGTTTCCATAGTTAGGAAGTGTCTATAAATTATAAATAAACATTTTGTTTGTTATAAATATAGTACATATTCAACCTGGGACTCAATATAATTTTATTTTCCTACAGCATGGGAAATGTTTTGTTTTATGCTCCCTCTTTCATGTAGACCAGTATTGCATTACCGATAACACTTTTGCTTTAAACAAGGTGCAAAAAAGAAAAAATTATCTCAGTAAAATTACCTCCCTGAAGCAGGATTTAAAAAATGGTGGTTATAGAGGGAACAAGCAAACTGTAATTTTAGATTTGCACGTGTAACTGCAGCTTCTACACACAACTGAAGTTAGCCAAGCTTACAACATCTTTCACTTCTTAGGCCTCTTTTTCTTCCAGGTTCCTCACATCTAAAATCCTAAGGGTCTCAAAGTAAAATGAGTTGATACATCTAGCTTATGTGTTCTTTCCAGACCTATAAATGCACACATTTTAAGACTTATACTCTTAAAGAAAGAGTTTTATTAATTGGATATCATATCTGCAAGTTTCAAACACATATAGGCAGTTTGCACTGTAGCTTAGCTGATAAAACCAATTTTTGGTTTAGTCAAATATGAGCAACTACCTTAAGGAAACAGACATTAGGACTAAATGATACATAACTCAAAAAAAAATCCATTTTGATGATACCCCAAGAACACATAAATACCTTCAACCTCAGGCCTATGTTTTTCTCACCTGTGTCTGTCTGTACTCCTTTCTGAGTATGTGATACTGCGATTCTGTCTTATAAATCTTCCCATGCTTCTGACTGACAAGTCTTGGAATTCTTTCCATGATGAGTCAAGAACTTACCAGATTCAAACTGGGGTGCACACTTCTGCTGCCCAAGGCCACCTCAGGTCCCATCTGGTGACAACTTTACTTATGGTACATTCATCATTATTGAATATATGATTGATCAATCATATTATTAGATAAATAATCATAATAAAAGACACACACAGACAGAGATACACTAAATCACACACATATACACAATTTAGTTTTTCTTTTAGTTAATAAAAAGAGAAAGTAATTTTATATTTTAAATATACAGGTTGAAATCCTGAAGTTTTAATTGTTTATATAGTTGTTTGTTTATGTAACCAGAGGGTGTGTTGTCAGTGAGAGAGCAGAGCTGGCATCTAACCACCACATCAGGTGGAAAAGAAGAAATTGTCCACTAAACTAAGATGATATAAACCCTAAATTAAATTTGAACCTGTGAGTGTTCAGAATTTACTTTTACAGATTTTGTTTCTTGTCAGCAAAATTGGTTTGAAACAGCTAAAATTGGTAGTTAGCATTATATAATCTTCTTGTCTATCAGAATTAGAAAGAGGAAATTTCAGATAAGTTAATAAATGCAAAATGGACTGATAAAAGGAACCTAAATGTGAGAATGAGTGCACTCAGCCATCAGCAAGTAATAATGAGATAATTGAATAATTCTGAAGCATATGGATGACAAATTTTGAATAGCAAATTATTTAATGACAGTGGAGAATGCTTGGAAAATGAAAAGATTTGGGGGTTATGTCACTTTCCTGTTTACAATGCTATAAAGTTAACTTCTGGAAAAAATAAAATTATAGATGTTCTGCATCAGTAACTATGAAGAGCAAAACACAGTTGGTTACTTAAGGTGAATTTAGTCTGATCTCTAAGGACTCTGGTTAATTTTTTTTTTTTTTGAGCCCGGGTCTCACTGCGTAGCACAGGTTGGCCTAGAACTCACGGCAATCCTCCAGCCTCAGCCTTCCTGGTCCTGGGATTATAGGCATGTGCCACCATATCTGGCTTGGATTAATTTTTGATAAATATCCTTATTTCCATTTTGCTTTGCTTTGCTTCCTTGACCAGTCAGTACCAATATTTCACTTTCTTTCCTTCATGAACTATATATTAATTATCACACACACACGACAATTAATTTTATATTCACCATTCTTGATTTTTTACTTGGCTACGTTTGAAAGTTTTCCTCTTCCATTTTACCTGTCAAACTCCATATACTTATGGAAGTATGCTACCTTATATTTTCATATATTTTCTCATGTATTTTGGCTCTTCCTTAAAAGTGTGAGCATTTCATGGAAGTCAACACTGTCTATACATGATATAACTCATTCTGTCTTGTGTTTTATTTTTCTAAGTATCAGAACATGACGCTGCAAATTTGTTCACAAGTTAACTCTAGAAAAATACATCTTTGATATCATAGAGAGATTTAGGAGGCTCAGTGGGACATGTTGTCCCAATTCAATCATAAGTTGCAATTACAACAGGACCTGATGATCTATACATGCCAGCTTCTCCACTTTTTTATTCCCAAAATGTCAGGGCAATTCTGATTGCATTTAATTCATCACTCTGACAAACTTGGTTAGCACAAAAAATAACTTTTTTCTATTTATCATCTTAAATCATTGTTCTTGATCATTAAAGTTCCATATTTAATTATGAACTAGTTATTTCAAAAAAGTTTAAAATGATAAACTGCTGAATTCTCCATAGACTTCCTTATGAAATAGCCTATTAGAATAATTTCAAGCTACTGTCTGTGGGCAGCTAAAATTCAATATGCTACAGCAATTTTAATCATAAACATCAAAATTAGTTGCTCAACTTTTCTCTAAGGATTCTTATTAAATATCCTCATCTTCATATTGGCAAGACTATTAATATGCATATCATTAATCTCATTCTAATCAAGTAACTGAAATGTAATTCTAAGTGATTATTCTCCAGTATGAACTTGCATCCTGTAGTCAAAAAGCACTAATTCAGTGCTTTCTCCTTCCCACCTACTTTATTCCATAACTGGTTTGTCCTCCTTGTGAAAATCATAAAACACTTCACCTCTGGTTAAAATGTATCTTTAGCAGATTCCCAGGTGACCTCGAGTCTGGCAAATAGAACTATTCTCTCCACTAACAGTTAACTTTGCCTGTCCAGTAAGAATCCATGACTCTAATTGAGTGGTGGGACCTTCTCATAGGCCTGCTCACATTCAACCCTCATCAAAATACTGTGATTATATTAATCCTTTCTTACCTGTCTTACATGCATCATTGGTTCTTCTAAGTAAATTTGTCCTATTCTTTACAATGTCTTTTGAAAATGTTTCTGTGACCCAAATCTACGACAGATTTTTATGTTTGTGTGGCTGTTTCAGGGACAGATGAGCGGCATCCACCATTCCATCTTTGATTTAAGTGTGTGAAAACAATTTCTCTTAGAGTTTTGGAATTCTTTTAATGGATCAGTGGGGACCAGTTGTTTATTCTCTTGAGGTAATTTTATTTTATTATTACATTTTAAAACTCCAAACTAAAGGAAGATACCAATGATTTAGTATGATTCTAAACACTAAAAATGCATAATAAATTAACCTCTCATGCAGTTAATAGCAGCAAACCTCTTTGATAGTATTTCTTGAGACACTAAAAAGTATATTATATGTAAGAATGTTTATGTTGATATTTTTTACATATGTCACATAGAATATTATAAGAAAAATTCAGAGGTTATGTGATAAAATATGTTTATATAGGACCAGAAAAATGAGATTAAGAAAACCTTCATTTGAATTTCTGCTTTCATATTTATCATCCTCAGTAACTTAATCTGTGTTTCCTGAGTTTCCTCATTTATCAGTAGATGATCAAAAAATCTAAGAAACATTCTAGATTGTGTGATTAAATGATTTGAGCCATGTGAAACTCTTTTGCAAAATTAAAACTATATAAATCTATTAATTATTATAATGGTTTATATATTAATATTGCTTTGTTTTCATCTTACTCATTTCCCATCATAATTGTAAAATAAATATGATGATAATATATAATAGACTTTATAAAAATAAATATATGTATGGTAGTATAGTTCTTCAAATTTACTCTCTCATCTATTCATTCATTTTTCCATCCATCTATATGATCACTAATCAAAATCATGAAATTATGTAGATATTCATCAAATAAGTCTTTATTAAGATTTTGTCCTGCTGTAGCTTATGAAGTTCTGACATAAAAACCATGAATATGGTTACATGTGAATTGAAATTAGAGATAAGTTATAGTTACTTTTTATTTTTTAAGAAGCAATTAGAAGATAAATTGGAAGGGACACAGCGAGCTGAAACATTCAGAGATGATGGTAGTAAAGATTCAATGTAAAAAACAGAAACTAGTGTAGATACTGTAATCAAAAAGTAATTAATACAAAGAATAGGGGTTTGCAATAGAGTTGAAGATGGGCTAATTATAGGCTGGGCTATCAGGGATGACTGTTAAAATAGCACAGTGTGAAGGTAGTAGTAATCCCTTATTTTATTGTCCTACTTCCCAGAAACAAAGGTAAGTACAGGAAGATAGGAATACTGCCCCTACCTTCTGCTTTCCTGAGACCATGTGCCTTTACTATGTGGTTGAATCCACCAAGATTTTACACTGATGATTATAAAGAAATATGGGAAATGTATTTTTGTTTTTCTAAATTGTTCAATAGCATTGAAGACAAAAGTTGAAAGTAAGCCAGCCAATCAAGTGTATCTAAAGTCACTGAATCAGTACTGAAACTGGGGGTTGATGAGTGCCAGAATTAGCCTAGCAGCATTAGAAATGAAGAGGGAGTAGTAGATTAACGTAGTAGATCTTAGTGAGATATTTCCTAAAGGGAAGAAAACAGTATTTGAGAATGACTTTTGGTTTCCTGTCCAAATAAAGAAGGCATTGACTGAAATAAAGAATGTCTAAAATAGAATTATGATAAAAGCAATTACATGTCAATAGCCAATGAAAAAAAGAAACAACTTGAAAGCCATCTTAATCAGCTGAAACAATAAATACCTGACTTTATTAGTTATATCTTGCTATGTAACATATTGCCCCCAAACTTACTGGCATAAAACAATACATATTTATTATCTTATAATTTCTGTGGATCAGGAGACCAGACATTGCTTAGCTGGATGCTATGGTCCAGTCCCTTCATCCTTTTACTGAGGATGTTTCCTGCATTTGTAATGCGATTATATATTCCTGTCATAATGTGGTTTCCTTCCTAAGACTCTGGAACCTCTTACTGATTTTTAAGTTTTTCATACGTTCAGGCTTTCTTTTTGTGCTTAAAATGTCTTTTGGGTTTTCAAACTGTATGATGTTCTATATCTATCATACAGAATAATTTTACTGCCCTAAATATTTCCTGTGGTGATAGTTAAATGTTGTCTCAACTTAAGTAAGAGCCCAACGGATTGGCTTAGCATAGCTCTGAGTATGACTGAATGGCTTTACTGAAGATGAAAGACCCACCCTGGGTGTGAGTGGCACCGAAAAATAGGCTGGTGGCCTGAATGGAATAGCAAAAGGAGAATAAGAAGGGAGTTTCTTTTCTGATTCTTTGGAGAGGCTTCACTCTTTGCCTCTCCCTTGGTATTTGTCTCCTGGCTTCCAGCACAGACTCATCCTTCCACCAGCTTCCTGATATGGACACACATGAGACTCTACTATGAGCTCCAGGCCTTTGAATTTTGACTGGATCCTTTGAATATTCAGCATGCAGCAGCGCTTTTGCTCTCTTTCATACCCGACTCTGTAGGTAACCTTTGTAATCCT
>RJWT010007697.1:0-27291 GCA_004365215.1 Cuniculus paca | reverse complement strand
GAACACTGATGAGTAAGGTTTCCCCAGCCAGACAGGCCTGGAGAGACTGCTATGGCAAAGCCCTTGGCTAGGACATTAAGGACGCTTCTGTTCTTTGTGTGTGCTTGGTTTTAGCTTAGTGGGATTTTTTTTTTTTTCCTTTCTGATAGGCAGTGTGGTCCTATGGTTCAAAACCAGCACATGTCACTAGGCAGACAGTCCAGGTTCCTTCGACCCCCTCACCCTGTCCTGCGTCCTCCCCACCTCTCCACCTCCCCAGCAGCCACTTCGGTCACCTGTCCTCAGAGTACCTTTACACTCATACACATCAACATCTCTCTTCTTCAGGAAGTTTACAGTATGGAAGCCAGTTATACGTGGCTTCATTATTCTTTTAAACAGCATTCCAAATCTTTATATATTTTTTTATTCACATACATATTTTTATTCATATACATATATATGAGTTAATTTATCCAGTAGCCTATTGATGGACATTAAGTTATTTCTAGTTGTTTTTTTTTCTGTGAAAAGTACCAATGTAACCAGGAATAACACTGTGTTTGTGTCACTCATGTACAAATTTTCTATTTAATAAATTTCCAAAAGTGGAAATAGCATGTGGATTACAGGGATGTGACCATGTTTTTCTAGATACCAGAAAGCAATCCATGAAAAATGTTCACATTCTTACTAACAATTTGTATTCGTACTTCTAGTTTTGCCATTCTAATGGTGAAAACCTCCATCTTCAGCTCTAGCTTTTATTTTTCTTATGAGTAAAGTTGAACATCTTTTATATGTGTAAGAGTTATTTATATTTTCTGGAAATCATTGTATCTTTTATTCTTTTTTTCTATTGGGTTGCTGGTTTTTCCTTATGAATTTCTGCTGTTGAGTACAGATGGCAATTTAAAAAAAAATTTTGTTATATTTTTCAGTTTTAAAACTTAGATTTCATTCTTCCTTACATTTTCTACTTCTTTGTGGTTCTGTATTTTTTCATTTGTTTCGAGCATTTGTAGTAGTTTTAAAATTAGAGTATTTGTTTAACAATTACCTTAGAATTCTTGTCAGAAAATTTTAACATTTATATCATCTCCAAGCTGAGGATTGCCTTTTCTCTTTCAACTTGAGATATTCATGATTCTCAGTGGGATGAGATTTTGGATTCTATCCTAGACAATTTAATTATTATGTTATACTACTTTATGTCTTATTTAAATCTTTGATTCCAGCAGGAAGTTACCTTTTTAAGTTCAAATGTGTGCTCCAGTCTGCTTTGTGGGCTGTGGCTCAAATGTCAGGTTCAGGTTCAAATCTTTGCCAGGCTGTTCCTGTCTGCCTGATGCCAGTGTTACCTGGGGCCAGGCTAAGCCTCGGTGATGTTTCAGACCACAACTCAGCTTTTCTGACTTTTCAAATCCTTGGCTGCATTGTTGCTTGTCTGCATCAGGTTCTGCCTTAGGACTTTGCATATGGATTTAGAAAATAATTTTTTCTTGTTCTTTTCTGCATAGTCCTCCCCTTGTCTGTGGTTAAGAGGGTATGGAGAGCCTCCTGATTGCAGGAGAAGAGATGAAGGAGTGGAGCATGCCTGGTCAGAGGTTTTCTTGTGCTGCTTACCCGGAGTAAAACAGATAGGGTCAAATAGTCTTGCTTTGTGGTAGACCCTAGTCCTTTAGGTGAAGAAGAAGACTTTTCTTGGGTCTTAATATCTACACCCATTAATGTTTCTGGGTTATAGATCTCTCCAAAATGCATATTGCCACATATATGAGGCCAAAAAAGAAAAGAGCAAACTTATCCAGACAAACAAGCAAAACTCAGAGCCTGGCTGCAGACGGGTTCCTTGAGTCTGGAAGAACTTGCTGGTTTATCTTTTCTACTCCAGCCTATGGCCTTCGTTCAATGGCTCTATGAATTTTGTCCATGGGTTTTTTTTGTTATAATTAATAGGAAGCATAGTGTGAAATGTCCTTATTCTATGTAGTCTGAAAATTTAGTTGTGGGGCTGGACGTGTAGCTCAGTAGTGCAGCACCTGACTAGCAAGTGTGAGGCCTTGAGTTCAATTCCTGGTAGCAAAAAAGAAAATAGAAAAAAAAAAGTCTCTTAAAAAATAAATGAAAAATAAAAACTTAATCATGGAGGCCTGCTCACTTTTCGAGACTCTACTCCCTCCCTGCGCCACTGCCTTTCTCTCTGAAAACCCTGGAAGGGCATCCGAAGTTGGAGTCAGTCTGGGGAGGTTGGGAACGGGTGCGGCAGCGGCCATGATGGTTTCTACCACACTTCCTGTGGCTTTTCACTCAGGAGGCGCGTGTTCCCTACAAGGCGGTGGGGAGAGTTTGCCTGTCCCTAAAAACCATGCTACCTCTGTTAATCATAGTCCTGGGCTGAATAAGTCATGTTTCATCTGTGGAGGTAAAGCAATAACGCTCAGAGGCGGTGCCATTTGAGTCCATAAGAAGAAAACACAGTACTATCATAACTGCTTTATACTGTGAAAAGTTTCCTCTCCCACTAAGTAATCAACTCCACATTGTTCTCCCTCTTCTAATATCTGCTTTTAAATTGTGTTCCCTTAGTCTGCCAGCTAAGGAGAAGTGCCATGCCCGAGCCAGCTGTGCCTCAAATGTGTGCCTATCTGCCAAGGCTGGAGTCCCCTCCTGCCTGACTTACCTTTGTTCTCACTCAAGGGCTTTCACTGAATCCCTTCATGTTTTTCTTGAGTTTTAGGTTCTTTTCTCATACTCCCAATGGCCCCTCTTTAAGAAACAAAAATATTGCTGCATGGTGAACAAATAAACTAGCAAGCAAAAACTCTCCATCTCTGCTTTCCTTTCCAGACAAGTTTATTGAAGTCATCTTTGGGTCCTCCTGTCGTCCCTCATTTCCATGACTCCTTCAGCTTTGCATGCACCATAACACCATACCAAAGTTCTCTGTCAGAAACATCATGGGAGTATTCCAGTCCCCCCGGGGCCTCACTCTTTCTCAAAACCCAACTCTTTTGCTTCTGTAATAATTTTTTTTCTCTTGTTCCTTCTTTAATAGAACTCCATCTCCTTCATGGGTTCTTAGCAGCCCAGTTGCCCTTCAACATGATGATGGTACAGTGATGGTGGTGTGGTGGTGGTGGTGGTGTGAAGATAAAATAATCACCCATCCCTATTATACTGAGTTCACACGCTAGGTTAGGTAAGTCAGGTAGTTGTCACACATCATCCGTTTTCATGGAAACTCATTTTTTAAAAGGGAAACTCAGAAATTTTGGGTGATTTGCCCAACTTGATGCAGTTGTTTGGGTAGAGGTGTACTTAGCTATGATTCAGTTCATTTTCCACCCTCTTCTTGAATTACTTTGTTCATTTTCGAGGTCTTTTCTGAGTGATATCTGTCAGGAGGAAGGTTTGCCAATCTGGGCTTTTGGTTCTTAAACCAAGCTTCCTCCTAAATTTCTTAAACTAGAGCTGTGAAGAGGATTAAGAAACAATCCACACAGAGTTCTTAGTGTGTCCCTAGCATGTATTTGATACTTAAATCAAGTTAGCTAATATAACTGTAAATACATACATAAAATACATTATTACTTGTGGAGAGTACATTTGTCTCCATAATAATTTATATTTCACTGATTTACATTTATACTCCCAGCACATAAACTGCACTTATATTATCAAAGCGCAGAGATTGCAGTGCACTGTAGAGATGAGGAGTGTGCATAGTTTGAAACTGGTCATCTGTGGGTTAGAGTCAATAATAGCAAAAAGTCGGAAATACTGATCAATAGAAGATTGGAATGATATAGTCAGCTGGGGTTGAATGTGTACACTCAGTGTTATGCAATTCCTTCATTCCTTCTATTGTTTCAGAAATCTTTCTGTAACCTTAGAATTTAAAATTGATTCAACCCACATATTTAAAACTCCTTTGTAAATTATAATTCATACATTTGGGTTTGTTTATCTGTTTGTTTGTTTTGAGACAGTCTCACTATGTAGTCCAGGCTGACCTTGAACTCACTGTGATCCTCCTGCCTCAACCTCCCGTTTGGTGGGATAATAGACATGCACCACCATGCCTGACAACTCATGTATTTGGCTCTCCTTTCCTTTTTATCTTTTTCAGAAAGTGAAAGTAGCCATGACATTTATAACCAGTTAGAATATTGATCTATCTGGAAAGTTTCCAAGGTCCTACCAAAGTCTTAACAAAATGGGGAAATAAACACTTTTCCTAGAAGGCCCACTGGCCTGTGGGGGTCAGGGTTTGCAGGAATGAAGGAAACAGAAGGGGAGAGAAGGACTGGGAGTAATTTGATCTTTCTTCCTTTCTTCCTTCCTTTCTGTCTTTCTTTTTTGCCTTTTGAAACATTAGATTTTTCTGAGCTCTCTTTGTTTATGAATTGAAAATGCTTTTGTTTATTAAACTAATTAAATTATTTTAGGAATATAAACAATGCAAGATAAGGGACTCAAACATTGTGAGCCACTCTGTCTCTCTCTGTGCTAACAAACAGTCAGTGTCATAATAAAACAAGTCTATTTCTAAATAAGGCCAAAAAGACTGGTCTTGTGTGATGGGGCAAGGAGTCAGACAGAGTACCCTACTGTTTCTGGTGCCCCTGGTGCACACTGGGAACTTCATGAAACCCAGTATTGTGTGTCAGAGACCAAAAGTTAGCTCCCAGACAACAAAAGACAATGCGCTTGATTTGCGTATCAACCTATGGTGCCTGGAGAAGCCTGCGGGTGTGAGATCCTTCTCCTGGGGTGCAGCAATCTGAACATGTACATCTTACCTCATCAGCCTACACATGTCTTCCAGGAAACTGGTCTATATTCCCACTTGTCACATAGGAAACATTAAAAATCAATTATCTTTCATAGACTACAAGAACAACTTGCAATTTGTTAACAAATGAAATTTTCATTCAAATATTATGTTGTACACTCTTTTTTTTTTTTTTTTTTTGCGGCACCAGGGATTGAACTCACAACCTTGTGCTTACCAGGAAGGCACTTAGGTCACTGAGCTAAAACCCCAGCCCTTTGTACGCTCTATGAGAGTAAAGTATAACAATTTTGATCTCTCTTCTCCATCTCCTGACTATGCTTCCTAGGTGTCCTTGAGACATTGTCTTAAAGACCAAAGATGAGAAGAAAATTCTTGCATTTCTCAATGCTACTTCCTCAAAATTTCAATTATTCTTAAGGCTCAAAAGGATGGAAGAGTATAGGTATCCTAGGCCAAAGACAGGAAGTGTGTATTCTCTTGGAATATTTGTGAGAGTGCTCCTCAGGGCTAGGCATGCATGTGGCCTGTGCACTATCTCCTGAAGGATGCGATCTCCAGGTTGTACTCAGAGGGCTTGATGCATGCCTACCTCTCTGTCTCCAGTCTCCACATATGGACTCACTTCCATGTCGGAATCACCACCACTCTTAGGTATTCAAGCAGGCATTTTAAGTAGGATCCAGGGATATATGTAAGCTGGGGAATCAACATTTTGGGGAATCTGAAGGCGAGTGGGATTTGAGCTCTCACCCCAAGCATTCTTCTTCCTTACACTGGAAATGCACTCTACCTTTCAGGAACTCAGGCTCCTGCTGGAAGGACTGCAGGCGTTATCTAGTGCTGTGGATTTGCTATGGGGCCAGAGAAGTGTGATGCATACTTTGGAACTGCTGGGGGCAGAGTGGGTTCTAAGGGTGCCTGAGACCAGACCATTGCGACCATGTGGTCACGATGGGCAAAACACAGTGTAATCTGCCTTTTTGTATTTAAGCACATTTAAAAATTCCAATGAAATTTCTGAGAGATTATCTCAAAAATAAGAATTGGAGAAAAGGGATGATTTTCTGTCCTGAAGAGAGAATCTGGTGGCGGGAAGCTGTGTCCTTGGGCACAGGGCTTCCTTGTCCCAGCACCTTCCCTGTTTGGCCCATGGAGAAGGAAAAGAGCTATGCTTGGTTGTGTTTGGGCCACAGTGCTGAATTTATGAAGATGCAGCAGAGCTCCTGTTGTTCAGCTTTCTTCCTGCTTCTGTCCCTGATGGCTGCAGACAACGACCACATCCGCACCCAGGTGCAGCCTCCAGGAGGTGCATGGAGCAGTGCACCAGGCCTTCCAACAGGTTTATGCTGTGCCCTGGCTTCTTGCTTGGACAATAAATGATGTGAGCACCTGAGTGCTAAAGTGTAGTTGCAGAGCTTACTGTGTGTCACTGAGTGACTTTTTTACAAGTGTTTATAATTTTTTTAATGAGTGTTTATAAATTTTCAGACATAAATTATGCACTCCACACCTGTTTTCTTGCATACTGCTGCAAAATTTCATTTATTGTGTTTTCTTGGTTCTTCCTCAGCATTCCTTCTTTGAGGATGCAAGCACTGCATGTTTTTCCCTCTATTTCATTCTGTGTTTATTCATGGAAGTGAAGATTTGACCCAGGGCCTCATGGACTACATCTCCAGACCTTCGTTTTTTTTTTTTTAAGGCTGGGTCTTACTAAATTGCTAGGTTGGGCAGACGGAACTCAAATTTGCTATGCTCCTGCCTCAGCCTCACAGTGTTCACTCTATTTAAAAAATAATAATTAAAGAAGGCTTTCATTTATGAAGAGTGTTCAGGTCAGAGAAGAGAGGTCCGAAAGGGGTATGTGTTTGCCATTTCCAGAGCTCTCCTTCATGCCTGCCTTAGCCATCTGCCAGGAACTTGTTTACTTCCTTGTGATGTTACCCAAGCAGTAACCCCCAGTCCTCTCCCCTCAACTTGAAAGGGGAGAGGAAGCAAAAGGAATGGTGCACTCGTCACACCGACCTGCCCAGCTCTACTTCTCAGCCTGACTTAGGATGCCGGGCAACCCATCCCCCCACGCCTCTGCCTCCCCTCTCTGCTCACCGCAGCTCCAGAGCTGGCTTAGTCCTCCTGTTCTCCTCAGTCTCTCTTTTTGAAGACAAAGGGATTAAGGCAGTGGGGCAGGCAGTGGGGCCCCAAAGTCCATGGTCACTCAGAAGGCAAGCAGTGCTGGGAGACACAGGAAGTGGGAAGGTCCATGGACAGGGCCCTGAAAGCCCACCTCAGTGCAGCTGCTCTACTGCAGCTCTGCGGTCCGGGGCTTCTAAACTACAGGAGTTCATTTCCAGTCGTTCTGAAGACTGTGGCATCAGCTCCTAGAAATCCTCCTTGTCATTCTCAAAGTCCCTTCACAACAACCCTTAGTTTCAAACCTACTCCAGGGTAGATTCTGAGACTCGAGCAAGTAGAGCCTTCATCTCCATCTCAGAGGTGCTCTAGAGCATGACAGCACTTGGGGTTGGAAATCAGAGGAGTTTGTGGCAACAGGAAGGATACTGAACGCGCATGAGAGAGAGGCTGGTGTCCCACTTTAACGTGCCTTTGTTATCTGGTAGTTCCTTGAGAAATAAATGGCTTACCAACTAAAAGTGTTCTAGGTCCTTCTTGCCTCAAATAATTAGACAACACAAGCCAAAACAGTGCCAAAAGTTTATTTGAAAGACGAGAGGTAAAGGGGTAAGGGGAGAACCCACTCCACAGAGGAAACTCGGGCTGAACAAAGAGGAAAGGATACAAGCAAAAATAAAAGTGCGGAGTCCCTACAGTGGGCTCCACCTGGCCTCGCGTCTCCAGGGAATTATTTGGCACTGCCCTGGGATCCTGTGACTGATGGGTCCTGTTCATTTTCCTGGCCAGGCTGGCTGAGCCCTGCCTCCTAACTCACCCTCTCCTCTGCTCCCAGTCTCTGCCTGGCTTGGGCCACCTCTCCAGGTCTCCCTTAAGATGGCGACTCCTCCCCAAGGCAGAGGACACTTTAGGTGACTCAGACACTGGCAGACGCCCGGGGACTGAGGCAGATGTGCTGACACATGGGGAGGGCTGGGTGAAGATTGGGGTGGGGGGTCTGGCACCCACCCCAGACACCACACGGGACCATCACAGAAGATTCAAAAGACACGCCCAGGGGACACCAAGAGAGCTGCCAGAACTGTCCAGGCGCCACCTGCTTGCCGAAGAGGCCTGGCCTGCCCAGGAGGCTGAGTCCCCATCTGCTCCTGCAGCTCTAGTGGAGAAAGCCCCCGCTGGCTGTGCCTGCTGGAGGAGCAACTCCTAGAGCAGCCTGGAGCAGGGCCAGGCTGGCTCTTGCATACTTGGCGCTTACTTCTCTTTTTCCAGGGCTGAAGGCCAAGCAGGAGGCTGGGCCTCTCCACCTGGGCCCTCATTCCTGCCTCTGCTCACAGGCCCGGAGCTTCATGGAATGGAATTGTGCTGTGGGCCTTTGCAGGACCCTCGGCACACAACCCAAGGGGGAAGGAACCTGAGTCTCTGGTGGGCTAATGCTGGTTTTCAGGCAGGGCAGGCCTGTGCTTGGGTGACTCTGTCGTGTGTGTGTGTGTGTGTGTGTGTGTGTGTGTGTGTGTGTGTGTGTTCCATCAGTCAGGCTTTTCCTCCTCCTCTCGATCTCTCACTCCACATTTTCCCCTGGCAGCGTCTGGCTTTCAGGGAGAGGACATTTCCGGCTTGCGGGGGATGGGACCCGGGCCAGTGTGTTGGCCAGGCCTGCAGCTGGGATGACTTCATGGCTCTGAAATGGCCGTGGGGCCGGGGAACAGGGCCTAGATTGTATTCAAGGAGTGGAAGGCAGCAAGTGTGAAAGAAACCATGTCAGCCTTGACCTGCTGTGGGATTTGTGAAAAATCTCTCTCATCTCCAGCACCCACTGAGCACCCACTGCTGGCAGCTGCTTAAGTGAGGGTGAGCAGGAAGCAAGGTCTGCAGGTGAGAAACACCCTGAGGCCCTCCTCAGCCAGGGGCCAAGTGCAATGCTGGACCACTTTCAGGGTCTTTAGCTTTTCAGGGAAATGGTGAAATTTTGCATCTTAATCTGAAAATGAGTCCAAGTCAGTTTGAGAGGTTTGCAGGTGGAGAGGTAGTGGTAGAGGAGATGGCCTGATTTCTTCCACTGGCTTGTCCACTCTGACTGCAAGAAGAGTTCCAGCCAGTGGCGTGGCCACAAGACTGGGTCCAGGAGCCCTGTGACTTCATTTTCACAGCTTCCTGACATTTCCCTGTGGTGACGATGGCCCTGGTTATGTGCAGATGGGAGTGATATGTGAGCTAGATGACCAGATCTGGTTCTGTGCATGGAGGTATTGTTTGCAATTGTGAAAATTTAGCAAAGCCTAAATGTCCGCCTACAAAGGATAGGCAAATAAAATGCGCTGTACTTATGTGGTGAAACTGTGCACAGCAGTCAAGTAAATAAGGTCTTAGTCCAAGCAGCCTGAGATAATGCTCAAAAAAGAAAAAGATCAAGTAATCTGAAGAAATATAACTGTAATATGAAACCATTTGTGTAAGAAAAGAAGAAAAAGAAGAAGAGAGAAAGAGAAAGGAAGGGGGAACCATTCTCTACTGCATATAGGAACCTATAAAAAGATGTATTTAAAGGATCTAAAAGTCTAAACCCTAACACTCTGAGTTATCTACAAGGAGCATGAGAGGGGTAGAGATTGGGGAGTGTGGTCAAAGGGTACTTTGGGGCAAACATTCAAATATTCAAGAGTAGAATAAAATCACTTATTGCTTATATAATTTAAAATACATTATAAAATAAGGGAAATGAGGTGTTAGTGGTTGTAAATTTTACCCATCCAGATTTAGGAGACGTGGAGCTTTGCATTTTGAACTAGTCATAGATAATTAGTGGTTTTAATTTTGTTTTTCTTCTTTTCCTTCCCCAAGGAATAGCACATGGATATGAGTAAAAGGGCAAGATGAAACTTGTGACTGTGTGTTCCTGCGTTAGCAGCTGACTGCAGTGGCAACACTCAGAAGACTTTTTCCAGGTAGTCTGCCCGTCACTGCGGCTCAGGCACATCACGCTGTCTGGAAGCTATGGGATCCGTCTTCCTTTTCCTCTGCGGCACAAACTCCCCAGGACAGGGCTCGTGTGTGCTTTGCGTTTGTTATTTTTCTCCAGCTATAGGCTGGTGCCTGAAATTATCATAAGACACCAATATTTTTGATCTATTGAATGAGTCCCTCCCCTATTACTCGGAGACCTGACTCCTGAGATTCTTCAGGTTGCCTCCTTACAGTGCTGAGGACGTTGGCTACACTTATGCACCAGGCTACCTGTCCTTGGTGAGGGTCTCCAGGCACAGGTACTGTGGCTCTGGAGATGGAGGAGCAAGCCATCTCAAGCAGGGCACAGCAGAGAAACTTCTGCCAGAGGATGGCTCAAACACCAAGTTGAAGGCAGAAAATCAGTTTGAACATAACTGGAATAGACAACTTTCTGGGCTCGTGGGAAACTTCTGGCTCTGCTGGTTGAATTCTTGGTTATAAACCTCAGATTGTGCAGCGGACCTAGCAAGTCTCCTATCTGGAGAATGACTGGAAAAGAGATTCCATTGTTTGTGCCTCCCAGTAAATTGACATACTGACTTACTTCTCTCGTTTTCTAGGAGCATAAGGTTTATTTATCCTTCTTCCCTTTCCCCCTCTATGTGTTCTTTTCTGTTCAGTTGAAGACAAAAATATACAACTTCAAACTCTGCAGTTAGGACTTTAGTCAAGAGAGCTCTACCAGCGTATTCTAGAGGACGCAGTCTGTGCTGGGTGACTAAAGTGAGCAGAATTTCTTACAATCTGTATCTAATTGCACATGAAACATGTATTTCTGTACACATGTATATAGAAACCTATGAATTCACAGATACTAAGACTGTAAGAAGACAAGAAGAATGAGAACAGCTCGCATCAGCTCGTCACATCTATTATCACATCAAATCCCCCACATGTCAGAGTAGCCAGCTGCCACTGTCACCCACCATAGAGAGGAGATGCGAATGGCAGTGACAGACTGTCCGGGGATTCTCGGCAGCAAGGCGTTGCTCAGCGTGGAGAGAGGGGGAAGAGGAGCGGGGAGGGCTCCAGCATCACTTCTTTAATGTACGCCAGCCCTTATTTTTGGGAAGTTGCACTTTGCAAGTTTAACTTGCTAAGGCACAGCTCCGATCGAATTCTCCTACTGATTAAAATCTCTGTGTGGTTCCTTATTGTCTATCCAAAGCCAAGCAAGTACACAGATCCTGTGCTTCCTGGAGACTTGAGGTTTTCTACTCGCACTGGCACATCAGGAATGTGAGAGGGGAAAATTCACCAGGCTTGTTTTACTGTCCAGAGCATTCCTCCCTGGAGCATCCTCCAGTTTCTCTGTCATACTGGGAAATGCTAACCTATAACGTAAAATTTAAATGTCTAAGTCTCATTCTTCATACCTGTTGTAGTCAGGAGTTGCAAGGAGGACAAGACAATAAAGGACACATAATTTACCAGTAGTATTTTATGCTAGTCACCCAGAGTCAAATACTAAAAGTGCAAGAAATCTGTTCACACGCTAAAGACCTAGAGAATCCAATCAAGGGCTTGGATCCCATGTCAACATCCTGCATGAGTTCAACTGAAGATCTAGAGCCCATGACTATGCCCCCCACGGGTCCAACTGGAGGCCTAGAGCCCACAACAATGACTCACGCAAGTCTGTTTCATGCATCTGCACTGGGAAGGCCCAAAGGTGAGCAGTGGAAGCTAGAAAGTCTATGTCAACAGGGTGAAGGACCTGTGTCAGCGGGCTGAGGGATCTGCACTGGAGCCAGGAAGTGACGCTCAAGGTAAGGACCAGGGCTCCCCTGAAAAGTACCGCAGCCATTCTCAGTGACAATGAGGTCCCAAGCTCCTCTGATGGGAACAGCCGAGTTCTTATCAGGAAACCAGCATGACAAGCTTCTCCTGGAGATTGAACAGCACACATCTTTCACTCCAGAGCCAGGAAGTGATGCTCAAACTAAGGACCAGAGCTCCACCAAAGTGAACCGCAGCCATTTTCAGTGACAAGGTCCCCAGCTCCTTCGATGATAACAGCCAAGTTCATATCAGGAAATCCAGCATGACAAGCTCCTCCAGGAGAACCAACAGCTCCAAAGAATAACAATGCTTAGGAGAACCCACAACACCACACTCTTCCTCTCCACTTCTCCTTTTCACACTGGCAGCAGTCCAGAGGTGGGCCATCTACATTCAGCACCACACTGATTCAGTTCAGCTGGTGTTTAAATTGACCACCAATTTTCAATCCACCACGATATCTTTGTTTCTTTCTGGCCATCCCACAGGTCTGCAAATGTAAGAAGACAGAAGAAATGAAATAATAGACGGTGACTTCCCTTGCACAGCCAGAGGGAGGCTGATCACTTGAAAGTACTTGCTGCCATCAGAGGGAAGAACAGCTGCCAGCTCCAGCTGAATTTCACCATGTGCAATGCCAGCTCCGAATGGTAGACATTTTGATATTCCAGGAGAATTTGGAAAGTTAATTTTGATTGGTACTATCCTCACTGTTAAAGGGTGACAACCAATGTGGATTAAAATTTGATATGTGTAAATGTTGTATTGAACCAAGCAAAATATGTCTGTAAGTTGAATTTGGTCCAGAGGCAACCAGGTTTTTTTCTTTTTCTTTTTTTTTTTGCAAATAGAACAAAACAAAACAAAACAAAGCAAAACAAAACAGAATAGAGTCAAACATAATATAGCATTTCAGAACAGAACACTGAAAGCTATACAGGTTTTCAAAACATAACAACAGGAGATTAACAATGGTTACCCTAGTGTCTCTTGCTTTCTTCAAAATGGTTGTTCATACATTTACAGACAATAAATGCAAACAAAATGAAGTAATATAAAACCAGATAAGACAAAAGAGCATTACAGGCCTTCAAGTCGGACAACAAGAAACCAACAATGGCTACCATAATGTCCCATTTTTCAAAAGAGCTGTTTCTATCTTCTCACATATTGCAATCAAATTGTAGGAAAGGGACTTAAACCAATCAAATCAAAGAATAAAAGCACCATTGGACTTCAGAACCTTTTCTCCATATTTGTCAGGAATTTTGTATCTTATTGAGTTTTTCAGTTTCTTACACTAGGGAGATGATGCGGTGTTTACACATATGTGTTTGGTTTATTTCACTTATGAGTATGGTCTCAAGTCGCATCCATTTACCTATAAAAGCCTCAGTGTGATCATTCTTTATAGCTGAATAGTACTCCATTGTATAAAAGTACCACATCTTTTTTATCCATTCCTCAGTTGATGGGCATTTGGGTTGTTTCCAAGATTTGGCTATTACAAATTGTGCTGCTATATACATGGGTGCACATATATCACTGTGGTACGATGATTTCAGTTCTTCTGGGAATATGCCCAGAAGCAGAATAGCTGGGTCAAATGGGACTTCCAATCCTAGCTTTTTGAGAAACCTCCAGACTGATTTCCACAATGAAGGCAACCAGGTTTTGACTTTTCTTTCTTTTTTCTTTTTCGGTACTGGAGATTGAATCCAGGGCCTTCACATTGAGTTACATACCAAGTCAATGTAAATTATTTTTATATTTCATAAATTATTTTTATATTTTGAGACAGGGTCCTTCTAAATTGCTAAGGTGCCCAGTCTGGGCTTAAACTTGTGATCCTCCTGCCTCAGCTTCCCAAGTGCTGAAATTATAGGTGTACATAACTGTATCTAATAGTTTGTGAGTTTTCTATATGACAAGATATTGATATCTTTTGCTCATTTTTATTCTATAATCATAAAAAGTTGTTCAATATAGACTTCATATAACAATTTATTCATTTTCAAAATCAAACATAGGCAAATATATACATGCAAACTATAACACACATTTCCATATACGTGTATGCAATAGAAACTGCGGTCATACTCATTCTTGGCTAGGTTTACCTCATTTTGAAGGTTGCTTGTATTATGAGCATCCCCCCCACCGACTTCCTTTCTTTTCCCTATTCACAAGTGTCACACATAGTAAGTGCTGTTTAACTGAGGGCTCCAAGACCTGTGTTGGTTTGCAGTACTTTGTATAAGATCTGCTCTCATGTTGTGCAACCAGTGATAGTTTCTGAGTATTCATGTCTTTGCTCCTAACACCTCTTAAAATATCTGCATAGGAAAGTGAAAATTATATTGTGGGACAAGTTCTTTTGCTGTTCCAAGGGTAAAGAAATTGGCAAAGGTGTAGAAGAAAAAATACTAATATTCTCCTTTAAAAGTTCTATACTTTTGAAAGTAGATCAGTCATTTCTCTTAATCCCACCGTATGTAGAACTCTTGTTTAAAATACTAATAAAGGAATCACTTTGTGGTGTGGGAATTCCCATGGACATATAAAGTCTTTGAAGAACGAGGGCACCGGATGTGACCATCACCACCACTGACCTCACACCAAATGGACCCCACTCACTCCTCCATGCAGAGGTGGTCGTCAGTTTTAACTGACTGCCTCGCCCTATGTGTGAAGGGAAACACGTTCTTTTCTTCTGCTGTATATACTGAGAGCAGTGAGATCCCGCTAAAGGTTCTGTACAGGAATAAAACCTCTGCTCCTCCGCCCTCCCCGACAGGCAGCACCCCAAGCTGCAGTGGTGGTGCTGTCGATGAACGCGAGCCCTTCCCACTGCGCTTGCTTACCGAGATGTTCAGTTAGCACGCATCAGGAGCTGTCTAAATGAAACACTGACGATCGGAACATAACAAGTCAAGTAAGGATGAGCCCTATCTAGGCCTGGCGCGGGCATCTTTGAGCCCTCCATCACCTGGAATGTTCAGGTGAAAGCTGAATGACAGTCAGATTTGTTCCCTAATTTGGAATTAAATTCAGCAAATAGCAGCAAATAGTGACTGAACACTCAGTAGTCACGGTGACATACACGAGCCTTGGCAAGAAATGCAGCAGTGCCGAGAATACAGCTGCATCGTTCCAGATGTTAATTACAGCTCCCACACCTCCCAGCTGAGGCAACGTCTAGCACTAAAGCAAACAGCATGAAGGCAGCACTACCCAGGGCCTGGCAAAGCGGCCAGCGATTCTGTCCATGTCACCCGGGCTGACTCCAGGCCCACTGTGATGCGGTGCGGGCTCAGTGATAACTCTGTGCCCAGCAGTTTCTGGGGATCCTGGTGTGGGAAGTAGGTAAGAAGACACAGTGAGGATATTGTCTTGAATGTGGAGCCAGTAAATAGGCTGGGGCTGAGCTGGCTAATTTTATGGTTGTGAAGCAGCAGGGAAGGGGGTTTACAGGACCCCTCCTAATGACCAGGCTCTTAAACATCAAGCACAAGTTGGATTTCCCAGCTCCCCCTCCCACTGGCTAACCTGAGCTTTCTCCAGGGAAAAAGCAGAGCTATAGATAAACACACGATGTTATCCTCAAAGCAAATCCACCCCTGAAAATGACATGTCTGGTGATTAACTCTGACTCCCAGTACCCCCAATTTTGGGGTGGCCACATGAACAGCTGCATCAGGAAACACGAGCTGGGCAATGTGAGAGGGACTGAGAAACTTGCCCACTGTGCGATGTTATTAATGGGGAAAGAGCCCCAGAGTTTGACCACGGAAAAAATTCTAGCCCAGCATGGCTCCTGTTGACAAAATCTATTATTCAAGGTAAAGAGAGAAAGGACTGGTGTGTAACTGTGCTCCTTCTTCCCTTTGGTTATCGAGGGTCTGCTACTCCCACAAGCAGCGCTCTAGGAGACCCCGCTGAAGACTTCAGCCCAAGCTGAGCGTGGTGCCCTCAGCCCTGTTTACCCCGCGCCTGCTTCACCCGGACTGGGAGCTGACCCAGCCGACCAAGATGCAAGAGGCAGTGAAAGGGTTTCTCTGCTTCTACTCTATTCTGGAATTCTGGACAATTGTAGAATAAAGTGCCAGAGAGAAAAAAGAAGTTTTAATGACGTGTTTCTATAAATGCCACCTGGAAGAGTTTACTTGTCTGGAAAAATTATTAAAAGTCTCTGAATACTGACTGTTGTTGAGCCGAGTCCAATTTAAATTAATGTTTGTGCGAATGTTTCATTGGAAACTGTTTATTTCATCCTATCCAAGAATCCACACAGCAAATAAGCAAACCTGCATTGTTAACTCCATCTCATCTGACTTGAGGTACTGCCTGCTTTCATCTCTCCCCAGAATTCAGAGAAGATGCTAGTTTTTCAGTGCTAAATGGGTTTACATCAATTTCATGTTGGGGAAAGCTTTGGGAGGCTGCCGTCTTGCTGGGGTGTTTGGGAGAACCCCGAACTCCTGTAGCACACGGTCTGAGTAGCCCCCTTCTGTTTCTCCTTCTGCCTTGGGTCCTGATGGAAGAGAAGCCAGTGATTTAAAACCGGGCTCTCATGTGTCCCCACATGGTGTCTTATTATCACAAATAAAATCCCGGACACCAAATTGAAACAGGACTCCACCTCACTGCCGGTGCATTTAAAAAATGTGGCAGCAGAACTTGGCTCAGCTAATGTGTTGAGGTTGACTTGATGTATCATGCTCCGTGCTCATTATATCTTCTCCTCAGCACCATAATGGAGAAATTAGCACCCCTTTGTTTTGGATAAAGAACCAGATCCTGGTGACTGCCCCTGTCGCTTGCCCATCATCTGTCCAGGGACAGATTTAGAAAGATCCATGCTGGAAACCCTGCCCTGAGCATTTTCCATTACAGATGTCTGAGCAATTATTAAATCAAAATGACAGCAAAGAGGAAAATTTGTACCAGCAACTTAACTTTCCAGGTTATTCTTACAAAGCAAGAGCATAACATGAATAACATATCACTTATTAAAAAATATGAGCATCTGAATTTTTTCCATTTTCCTGGTGACAGCTCTTGACTTTTTTTTTCCCAACATGCATAAGATCTCACAATCATGCATTCTAAGTAGAGGAAAGGACAGGCAGTATTGCTTTCAAGCATCCCTGGGAAACCAAATACTGTGCCTTTGCTGCTCACGAAGCTGAAATGGAGCTCCCATGTGCAGCGCAGTGCCCAGCAGAGCCCATCGGGCTCAGACATCTGCAAGCTTTCAGATTCCACGCGTCCAATTTCCCCTGACTCACTCGGGGCTTTCCCATTTCTGCAACATTGACACGTTTTTGGTAAGGTGGTCCAGCTGACAAGGGAAGATTGAAAAAATATTTCGTGCTGGTTTCAAATTTGATAAAGCAAATCATGCAAAGAACAAACTGCTGAAGTTATGGTACTGGGTTCTTAGGGAACACATGTGCCTTCATTTTAAACACAGTATTTGTTTTGAATTCTGAGTCCTAATTCAGTTAGCAACTCCTACACTCCGAGGGTAGAGAGCTTCCTTCTCAGCCACACCAAAAGTGTTGTGTGAGAGTATCTAGGGTTTCAAACACAGAGCACAAGTGGGAGAGGTGAGGACCACAGCTACATTTCAGCTGAGACAAGACTGCGAACGCACACAGGAAGAGACTCCCCGATGGGAAGAGTGCTCAGCGGGCGTTTCTCCCAGTGCCCCCGCTTTGAGGGACAAACTACAGAATTGATTCTCATATAACATCAAACTCTTATTTGCAGTAACCCAAAAGCTACCAATATTTTTTATGCGATTGACTCACTAATTTCTAATTACAGTGCTAATTTCTGCTGATGTCATGTGTTTTACTTGTGCATAAAACCATGTAATGTATTGACATCTAGAGAAGCTGGAAAATGGGCATGCAGGAAGTTTGAGTACATTCGTCGTAAGTTTGGACGCTTTCTGTTTTCTGAATAAAACATTGTAGATAGATATTTTGTCCAATTCCTTATATGTTAAATGTATTTCTTGTCTTGTTAAAGCAAAGCAAGACTGTGCTTGTGGACTCCATAACCAGTTAAGGGAAGGTCTGAATGACGGGTAACGACCTCTGCAGAAGGTGACAGACCTCTCTGGAGTCCTGAATCTAGCTCCAGGCTGAGTTGCATCACAGTTCCTGTCACTTCACTCTTCCTCATCTTAATACATTTGCAAGTCTAACTATATCTCTATACATAAAAATAAGAGGCATCAAATACAGGCTTTATAAATTTAGTATTTTGGTGCCTCTTTCAATTTAAAACTTTGGTTCAAATTCTGCAGAATAGTCTTGCAGAAGCGAGGAGAGCCATTCTCTACCGAGCCGTGGAAGCCAGGTCAGTGTTCACGTGGTGTCACTCTGCTCACCCAAGTCCATCTCCTCTGAAGTCCATGCTGAGTGCTCCCTAGCAAAGCTCTCGCTGTGTTTCCTCCAGGGGACGTAGCCAGTGAGTGCCTGCGCCTGCAAACCTCCCATGACTCCCCTTGCTCCTGTTTTACATAGACTTTTACATGCACAGACAGCGCTGGAAGATCAATCACACAACACAGCCTGGGGAGAGGCGAAGCTCTCAGCACACATGCATGGGAGTCATTTTCTTCTGCAGCAGAAGCCTGGGTACTCACATAATCGAACATTACCCTGCAACCTGCCGGTGCTGGGAACAGAACAAACTAAGGGCATGCCTTTGAATCCAGCAACAAATGTGGTTTATACCCCGGACATTTACATGTCCCTAGAGCCACAAAAAATCAGTCTTTTAATTAAAGACATTTCCTTTTATGAGTTCCTGAAGGCAGTGGCACTATGCACAGTAATTTAACAGTTCAAGGAGTTTTGGTTAAACACTGATGGTTCTCACTTATAGTTGAAGCCTATTACTCAAAGAGACTAGGTATTCCTCTTTGATTTTTAAATATGTTTGCTGTGATAGACTTGCCTTTAAAACAACACTTAAAGAAAAATTGACTGCTTTGAGCTTAAAGGTGGTAAGTGCCTAATGACTGCTTCAATGAATCATTGTCAATATCTATCTAATGAAAACCTTGCTGTGCTATCCAATGAGGCAACTTCTGGCCACTCATAGCTATTTAAATTGAACTTAATTAATTACAGCCAGATTCATTTTATTGTTTCTCAGTCGCATTTCAAGTGGCGCACACTGCTAGGGGCTATCACCCTGGATACACAGATAGAACATTTCCATCATTTTAAACAGTTCTGTTGCCAGCGCTGAGTCCTACAGCAGGGATGCAGGCAACCACACCGAGGGTGCTTGCAGATGTGGGACGGAGGTCAGCACCATCGAGTTGAGGGACTGTGTAACGAAAGGCGACATCCTATCTGGGCAAGAAGCAAGGTGGGCAAGTGTGAGATGTTGTCTTGGTTACTTTTCTCTCTTTGCTGGCACAAAACACCTGACACCCAAAGTGAAGCAAGGAAAGGTTTATTTAGCTTACAGTTTCAGGAGATTTCAGTCCATAATCAGCTGGCTTCAAGGCAGGGTGGCATGGCACTGGGGCAACACTTCAAGGCAGCAGCCAGAGGAAAAAAACAGCAAACTCCAGCCTCTTCTCCATCCCTTATATTGTACACAGGCCACCCCCCACCCCCAACCTTCAGGGTGGGTGTAACACTCACAAAATGCCCTTGCCCTCCTTTGCACAGGATGAGGATATTTACAAAGTAAGAACCCTGGCTCCCTGCTGAGTCTCTCAGTTAAACTTCTAAACTGCTCAAGTTGACACAATGTATCAACCATAACAGATGTCAATGCCAGAATGAGCCCTGAAGATCAGACCTGAGCTCCTGGGAAGACAACAGAATCCAGAGTGTAGACCGGAGGCAGACTCTGGACTGCAATATTGACAACACCAAAGCCTATGTGGAAAGGAAAACGACAGCGAGAACATGCAAGCACAATTGTGATGTCACTGGTGATCAGAATTCTCAAGGAATACTTCATTAGTTTCCTATTGCTACTGTAACAGGAGACTACAAACATGGTAGTTTAAGACAATTCAAAAGTATGGTTGTATTCTTCTGTGGAGCAGAAGGCTCACTGGACTGAAATGAAGGTGTTGGAAGGGCCTTGATGCTTCTGGAGACTCTGGTGCCCTTGCTGCTTTCTTTTCTGTGTTGTCCACTTGCGTTCTGTGGTTTTGTGGTCCTTCCCTCCCTCTTCAAGGTCAGTGGTGCAGCATCCTCGAGTTTCCCACTGATTCTCATCAAATATCCTTCTTTCTCTACCCTGCCTCTCTTTTCCAAGGACCCTTCTCATTACACTGGGCCCTAGGAGAATCCAAGATAATCTGCCTATCTATTCCTTCACATGAAAGGTCCCAGCCACAGGTTTGGAGGATACAGCTGTGGACACCTTTGGAGGGAGCATTAATCTGCCTGCCACAGTGCAGTGGCACCAAAGGGCCAGCCCACAGCCATCATCCTCACAGATAGCTACAACTTAGAAGTCACCAAATTGTGGACCAAGCAATTGTTTATAAATATAAATTACAATTGTTCTAGAAATGAGTTAATGGCATATAACAGCACATACAATGCAAGATAGTGCTTCAAGAACCGAGCATGTTGCATGTCTATAATCCCAACACTCTGGGGGGCGGGGCTGAGGCAGGAGGATAGCAAGCTCAAGCCCAGCCTAGGAAACTTAGTAAGACCCTGTCTTAAAACAAAGATATAAAATGAGAAGGATCTAGGTGCAGTGCCTAATATCACACATGCACACGCACACACACACACACACACAATACACACACACACACAATATTATTTCATATATAAATAGGAAAAAAGGATAAAAATGTGCCAGGGTAACAACACAGTGAAAACATGAAACTAAGACATACGCTCTTTAATAACCCCTTCTCCTCTATCATCACCTCTGCAGACATCTTAAAGGCAAAATTCTTTCTTTGAATGAAGAGCCTGAGAGTACGTTCACAATGTCACCTGAGTGACGCAGACAAGGGGCATGAAGAGTAACTTCAAGTAATCACATCCTGGAGATCAAAAAATACAGCTGGGAACTGTGGGCAAAAGGGATGTTTACTTCCAGGCAGCAGAGGAGAACTGCCCTTTCTTTTCCCTTAACACTATGTTCTCTTTGAACATAATTTGATAGGTCTTGGCTACATTTTTTATAGTCAAACTGTTTTGAGCCCCAAGACATCAAGGATATTTAAAACTTAGTGTTCACCAAGTTTTAGACATTAAGAAGTGATTTACTAATTTATAGTATCCCTGAACTTCAGAAATGAGTGAGTTGGTTATACAAACACATGTAATATAAGATACAGCATCAAATATACTTTGGGTGATTGACAAAAGATGATCAAGAAAAGAATATAATGAGTGGAGAAAGGAGGCTTAAGAACATGTTGTCCATCGAGCTAAATCTATTTTTGTCCTGTTGAACATAAGCCTTTATTCTGATTATTTATATAATCGGCAGTGTTTTAAAATAGTTTTTATTTTATTTGTACATGTTTGCAGTTCATGTAACTTGTAATTGTCTTTCGGAATGGTTAGATGTACATATTACATAATGGTTTTTAAATTTTTAATCCCCTTCTATCTAGAGTATCATATTACCTGAAAATAATGATAATTTGAGTTCTTCCTTTTCTGTATGTTTCCCTTTTATTTTTTTCTCTTGCCTAATTGCTCTGACTAATGTTTCAAGTATTATGTCTTATTTATATGTGTGCAAGGTAGATAACTATACTACTAATCTCTGTTAGTTCATCAAAAACAACGGTTTGCACTGTCACTGTTTGATTGATCATTTTTTATGCCTAGATCTTGTGACCTGAACAACTATTTCTAAGATAACAATATGCAATGTATTAACTAGTGTTGATTTCTGTTTTTTTTTTAAATTCTGTATTATTTCTATCCTTTTTTCTGATTTGCTTTTTAAACTAAAAAAAAGAAGAGATGATCGTGGGCATCCTTGTCTTGTTCCTGATTTTAGGGGGAATGCTTTTTGTTGTTCTCTGTTTAGTATCATGCTGGTCATTGCTTTGTCATAAACAGCCCTTATATTCAAATATGGTTTTTGTATGCCTGTTTTCTTGAGAGTTTTTATCATGAAAGCGTTTTGGATTTTGTCAAAAAGCTTTTTCTGCATCTATTGATACGATCATGTGTTTTTTCACCTTACTCCTCTTTATGTGATGTATTACATTTATTGACCTCTGTATGTTGAACCATCCTTGCATCTCTGGGATGAAAACCGCTTGATCGTGATGTATGATCTTTTTGATAATGTGCTGCATTCTGCTTGCTAATATCTTGTTGAAGATTCTCCCATCTATGTTCATTAAGGAGATTGGCCTGCAGTTTTTGTTTTTAGTTGATCTTTGTCTGGTTTTGGGATCAGAGTGATACTGGCTTCCATGAATGAGTTTGGGAGTGCTCCATCCCTTTCGATTCCTTTGAAAAGCTTGAGGAGTACTGGTGATACAACATCCTTAAAGGTTTTGTAGAATTAAGCAATGACTCCATCAGGTCCTCAGCTTTTTTTAGTTGACAGACTCTTTATTACTGTAATTGATAGTGTTTTTAAAATGGAAAATAATACAATGCATGTATCACTGAGAAAAACTGCAGTTAGTTGTTTTACTAATAAGAAGTTTACATAACCCTAGCAACAATATTTTGGAATTTCATCTGGCTTTTTCAGGTAAGGACACTTTATTTGGGCTCTTAGAATTCCCAAAGCATAATTTCATTTAAAAAATGGTTCAACATAAATCTAATAAAATAAAGCTTGTTGACAAGGCTTCTTTTTGATCTTCCTTGAGGCAGAAGGACAGTTTAGAAAAACTGGAAGAACAAATAAACACTGATCCTTTGAACAATGCTGAATACTGTTTATTCCCATTGGACTTCTGAGTGAATAACAGGCACATGTCAGCTTTACATTATGCTCCCTACTGAATAAGTGGAGAACATAATTTTGTATTAATAACAGCACAAGTACACTTGTCAAAGTTGAGTAATGCCACCACCTCTGCACAGAACAAAGCTGAGACAGTCCCTGTTGATATATGCTTCTTAGAACAAAACTGGATACCTTTTCTGCATCACAAAAAAGCACTCAACAACAGAGGAATCAACAAGCTGCCCAATTTAACAGCTCCAAGGAAGATTGTCTCGCCCTGTGTCCCTTGGTTACCCTCCAGACAGATGGCATCAGCCAATGCTAGTCTCCAGCTGGCATTATCATCAGTAGATGTTACGAGTATTTCTTTGGAGATGAGTAATTAGTTACAGGTGCACTGTTTTAGTTGTAGATATTCCACGTACTTTTGTGAAGTATACACATTCCCCAGCACCTTGTGCTTTGTGAAGGTTTAAGGACTACTGCACAGTCATGGAAACAAATCCATCCTTCCACTCACTGGTCCTCTCTCCTTCCCTCCTCATGCTTTCCCTTGCCTCCTCTGCCCTCCTCTGTTCTCCCATGTTCTTCTTTCCATTCCATTTCCTGCCTATTCTTCCCTGTTTTCCCTCCCCTTGCCATCTTGCCCACTTTCCCTTTCTCTTTTTTTAATTCTCCTTTTCTTCTTTTGTTCAATATACTGACAATCAAAAAAGTTCTGAAGTTTTAGAAGTTCTGAAAGCCAAAACACTGTATCAAATTATTATCAAAGGATATGTTTTAAAATGACACTTTAAGAATACTTTTTAAATTGGGTCATTGTGTGATTTATAAAGCACATGTGAAATGCAAGGATATATGGTCACGTGTTTCATCCCCATATGTTATCTCTACTGTCTTATATAAAAGGTAAAGGATGACACATATATGATGAAGTCCTGCACTGGTTCTAATTCTGAAATATTTCATTGCTATCACAGAGCAGTGCAGTGGAGCTATGGCTGGAGCTGGGATTTGTGCCAGGTTAGAAGTCAAATGCCTTCAAACGTCCACACACACCATTGCTCCTAGCACCACGTAGGCCAGGAGTTTTCCATCTGTTGAACTTAGCTATGACTTCAGATGGCGGTCCTGAGCCTGAGTGACTCCTCAGTCTTTCAGGAAATGGGAGCAGTATTAGCACAACATTTAACTCACTTCATAGAATGCTTAAGGGAATGTATAAAGTTTTGAAGCACATATGTTTCTGCATGCAAAGGCCAGGAAGCATGAACTGTGAATTCAGAGGACTGTAGAAAGCAAGAACTGGGGGGGGGGTGTGTGCATGTGTACGAGTGTGTGTGTGTAGTGGATTTGTGCAAAGAAGTCAGTGGTCTGGATCAAGGAGGAGATAGAGCCTCAGGTTCCTGAGTGTGCAAGATTAGCTGCACACATTACAGGGGCTCACTTTTCTGAAGCTGTGAATAATGTGTTTTTCAGGGAATATGATAATGTTGGAAGTACATGGACATACTTTCTTTGTTATGCTTTGTTCGTGGAAATGTAAATCTATACATGTTCTTTGGAAATGATAAGCACTGAATTCATTATAGTGGCTTTTCTCTGGACAGGATGGGAAGAGAAACTGCAAAAGAGTCCTATACCACAAGCTTCAAATACACTTGAAATGTATTTTTTAATATTTTGAAATAAATCGGACATTAAGATTTGCTGAACTGATCCACTGAGTTCAGTTGTGCTATTCACTGTGTTATTCTCCAGTCTCATTTCCACATGTAAGACACTTTTGTAACTAAAATGCCAAAAGTTAGGCACAACAACAACAAACAAAGAGGCCTCAGAAACTGCAGTGCACATCCAGGCACCTGTTGGGTTACAGATCATGATCCCTCTCCCAAAGACCCAAAGGCAGGGTATCTGAGACAGGACCCCAGAATCCACATTTCCAGCAATCCTCCATGTGTTCCTGCCGCTATGAATCCAGGAACCTCACCTCAGGAATGGAAGGTTTAGGCTACTCTTTCATTTTAGAGACGAGGACCTCGGTTTCATAAAGGAGAAGTCATTTTACAGTTTTTCAAGACACATGAGTGGGGTATCAGCCATGTGCCAGGCATGGCTCTGGTGCTGGAGGCACAGATCTCAGGAAAGATGGTCTCGGCTCTCATGGAGAACCTGTTCACGTGCATGGAGGGAAGACACCAACAGCAAAGTAACCAAGTAAATAAGCCATATTGTTTTAGACAGTGGTAAGCTGCCAGAAGACAATAAAACAGGGTAAAGTCTAAGAAAGTGTGAGCAGGACAGGAGTGTCATTAAATTGGATGGACACTCAGCTAAAGGCTCCTCAAGGAGATCATTTTTTTCTCTTTTATAGATTTTTTTAAAGTGGCAAAAAATACGTATTTTTATTGTGTAAAACGTGATACCTTGAAGTATGTACGTGTTGTGGAATGGTCACATTGAGCTAATGAACAAGCGATCACCTCATGTGGAGTCGGCATTTCTGTGGTGAGAGTGTACAATATCAATGAACGATCACTAGGAAGAGTCACTTTATGTTTCAAAGAATGCAGTAGTCTGTCATTAATTATAGTTGTTCTGCTTACAATAGATCCTGGGAAACTTAACCCTCATAACTGTCTTTATGTGTCTCTAGACCACTGTCCCTCCATCCCTCGAAAGGGTGACATTAAGCTGAGGGCCAATTGTGAGAAGACCTGGGGAAACCAAGTTCTATGTAGAGGAGAGGGAAATTCAAAGTCTAAGCTAGAAACCAAATGAGAAGCCTAAAAAGATAGCAAACCTATGAAAAGAAGTTTAAATCATTGCTTACGAGAGACATAACTACTTATTAACTATTTTCTAATTAACTATTAGAAAACCATTAGAGACCCAGCCAGGGCTGCAGAGGGCAGTGAGCGGAGGCTCCTGCCATGCCCGAGGGCTGTGGGTGTTACCCCAGCTCCCTGTAGGTCCTGTTGCCAAGGTTACGAGGTAGTTCGGGTCTCTGCTCCTGGTCCCTGGTTCTTCCCACTAGACCACAGTCCACACGTGTAAAACACAAATTAAACTCAGTGCAAACAGAGCACAGCCACCCTTTTCCAACCTCAATATTAGTATATCGCTGCTCTCAAAACCTGCTAAAGTAAATATAATAAATCTTTACAAACAACTCTTTCCACATCTAAAATATTTTTCAAGAGTATGTCAGAACACTGGCCAGAGATATTAATTTGCAAATAAAATTTATTATGTTGTTCCTGTGTAGAGGTATTTTCTTTCTTCTGAGAGCCAAGGAGACAGATTACATCTATCATGAGTGAAGCACAAGAGATTTACAATGACTCAGAGTCCTCTCAGGCCATCAAAATGTCACATGTGAAGTTCCTTGAAAATTTTCTGCTTACATTATTAATTCATTTAGTCAGCATGTACACATGAGGCCTCTACTTTCCTTGGCATCTGCATCTTTCTTTAACTGACAAATGCATGTCACACTTGATTTCCTGCTTTTGATTGAGCAGTTCAATCTACCATCTCAGCACGTTTGTAGATTTTCAGCAGCAGGTTCAGGGGAGAGTTTTACTGGGGATCGCACTGAGGATCTTCAAACTGAGCTATAGCCCCAGCCCTTTAAAATTTTTTTTGAAACAATATCTCCCCAAGTTGCTAAATGGCCCAGGCTAAGCTCAAACTGGCAACCCTCTTGGGTCAGCTTCCCAGAGTGTTGGGATTACAGGCGTGGACAACCATGCCAGGTTGTAGAACTATTTTTTAAATGGTTATCAATGCCATCTTTCAAAATTAAATTCCTCTTCAATTTCTCAGAGTTTTTATTTTCCAGCTGATATCGTGAATTACAGGAGAGACCCAAGAATGTTTAATGGCTAGATCAGTGGTTGAATCTGATTTGAAAGATGTATTACTATGCAAATGCTTTTACTCAAAATTAATTATTCAGACAATGTATTAATTGGTCAGTTACTGTATTTCAAGTCTCTTGAGATAAGCAATGAAATGAATGAAATCATTAATATCAGGAAGATCATCTATCAGTGGAGGTAGCAAATAAATATATCAGTGTGTGGGAAAAACAAAGCAGAATGACTAGGCAGCAGCAGAAGGCAGGATGGTGCTAATTTAGTTAGAATAGGTAGGGGCCTTTATTTATTGAAGATAAACAGCAGCTATATATATTTAGAGTGTACAACACCATAAATGCTTAGCTGCATGTATACATTGCAAGATGGTTAAATCAAGCCACTTAGTGTACTTATTAGTTCACGTATTTACCTTTTTATGAATGGGGTATGGAGTAGACATTTGAACAAACCTATGAATAAAGTCAGATGGGTCGTATTTTGGAGAAGTCACACCCTGGGGTAAATGAATAAGGAGCAGAGTCGTAGGTGATGAGATGGAAAAGTAGCTGTGGTCAAGTCACATCAGGTAGAGCTTTAGATGCTACGGTGAAAACTTGGGATTTTATTCTGAGAGATAAAAATCCCTGAAAGGTTTTGAGCGGAGGAACAAAAGGTTCAACCTAGATAATGAAAGCGCTCTATCTTCTGGGTAAAAACAAAGGAGGAGGAAGGGAGAAAAGAGGAAGGAAGGAAGGAAGGAAGGAAGGAAGGAAGGAAGGAAGGAAGGAA
>RJWT010007696.1:5659-27392 GCA_004365215.1 Cuniculus paca | reverse complement strand
TTTTAAAGATGCAGTGGGCAGCCTGGAGAGAGGACTGGAGTGCCTGTAAGGACTTGAGAAGTTCTGTGTTAGAAAAGGATGCTAACAGTTCCTCCCTGAGTTTTGGGAGTAGGGGAGGAGCACGGCCGTACATGGCTTCATAAGGAGTTATTCCTTTAACACAGGGAGTACATCTGGCCCTTAGGAGAGTGAAGGGAAGGAAGCTCACTCAGTTTTTCCCAGTCTCTAATTTGAGTTTAGTTTAAGGTTTTATTTATTTTCTCTACCTGTCCTGAACTTTGAGGCTGGTAGGCACAATGGAGTTTCTAATTAACCTTTAAGGCTAACACTAGTTTTTGGGTTATCTGGCTTATAAAAGCTGGGCCACTGTCAGACCCCAGAGTTAAGGGCAAGCCAAATCAGGGAACTGTCTCTGAGAGGAGCTTTTTGTCACTACAGTAGCAGATTCGACCTTAGTTGGAAAAGCTTCTGGCATCCAGTGAAGGTGTCTACTAGAACTAGGAGGTATTTGCATCCCCCTTTTCCAGGTCCCACGTCACCAAAGTCTATAAAGTATGACTTTTGGAGCAACTCAGTCAGTTTAGTTCCCCCCAAGTGGGTACTTCGTGGGTAAGCATAATCAGTTCCCATCCAAGGGCTTCAGGGAGCAGAATCCTTGATTCAGACAGTTGGTGCCACCCCTCTGGAGTTAAGGATGTTTTCAGTTGTTTTGCCATGGCTAAATCAAATTTGGTATATATGGGTCTTTCTTAAGACCCTTGGGGGGTAACACAGGCAAAATCTGTAGTGGCCCCACTGGTTTTAGTGCCACCTCTCTTGCTGTTTTATCAGCAAATTGGTTTCCCCGGGCAACTGGTATATTGGCTGTTTGATGTCCCTTGCAGTGAATTACTGCTACCTCTAATGGCAGCTATATTGCTGTGAGGAGATCTAATAGTTCTTGTGCATTTTTGATTTTATGCCCCCCAGTGGTCAGAAGACCCTGTTCTTAGTAAATAGCACTGCGAACATGGAGGGTAGCAAAAGCATACCCGCTGTCAGTGTAGATGTTGACTCGCTTGTTCTTTCCCCATCTAAGGGCCTGGGTGAGGCCTATCAATTCAGCTCATTGTGCAGAAGACCTCTTTCCCAGAGCTTGTGCCCATATTACCTGGTCTTCCATGACCACAGCAGCCCCAGCAACTTGGTTTCCATCTCATAGGTAGCTGCTTCCATCAGTGAAGAGGGTCGCATCAGGGTCTGTCAGGGGCACATCTGTGAGGTCTTTTCTCAGGCAGGTGGTGGACTCTAACATCTCCAGGCAGTCGTGTAGAGGCAGCTTGGGGTTGTTGTCAGGAAGGAGTGTGGCACAGTTGAGGGCCTCAATGGTTAGGAATTCAATATGAGGAGGGTCTAGCAACAAGACTTTGTGTTGAACCACTCTGGCATTTGAAAACCATCTGTCTGGAGGACTCTTTAATAGACTCTCCACTGTATGAGGGGCTACAATTTGCAACTTTGGTCTAAATGTCAAGTTAGTAGCAGCAACAGCCCTTAAACAATTAGGCCATCCAGCTGCCACTATGTCCAATCTCTTGAAGAGATAGGTGACAGGCCATTTACATGGGCCCAAGTATTTTCGGGTGCAGAGGTGAAAGCTAGCTTAAGCTTTTAAATGCCTGTCTTTCTTGGTCCATACCAAACCTTCTGTGGGATTTCTCCCATGCAGGGGTACAAGGGCTGGGCTATCTCTGCAAACCCTAGTAACCAGAGGTGACAATAGCCTAATGTGCCCAAGAATTCATGGACCTGGCATTTAGTCTTGGGCCTGGGAATTTTAAGGATAGCTTTTGACAAGGTTCTTTTTTCTTCTGTCAATGAGTAGCCCAAGTAAATTACTTGGGGCAAACACAATTGAGCCTTTTTGGCAGAGACTTGATATCCTAGTTTGGCCAGTTTTCTTTAGTAAATCCTCTGTGGCCTGTTTGCAATTTTTTTTTTCTAATGTCTGGGGCTGACTGAGACACAAATGTTAAATTTAAGGTGTGTCTATTTTCTGGTGCCTTCGGGTCTATAGGGGTGTAAGTTCTATAAGCTTCAAAAAGGCATTCCAAGAAGGCTGACAGAGACTCATCAGGGCCCTGGCTAATTTCACTCACCTTAGACAAATTGGTTGGTTTTCTAGATGCAGCCCTCAAGGCTCCTAGCAGAGTCTGGCGATATCATTCGAGAGCCTCCTTGCTTGCACCATTGTTAGGGCCCCATGACGGGCAGGTACATCTGGAAGAAGCAATTAGACACTTGTGGTCAGAGGATGACAGACCTTCCAGACCAGAGACAGACTTCCATCCCAAAGCTCAGATTTTTTCTTTTCTCTGAGGTGAACAGAGTCTGCAAAAGCTGTTGACAGTCAGACAATGGGGATTCTGAGACAAAGAGAGACCACTCTGAGTGTGAGGGGGGCTCAAAGGGGGAGGGGAAGGGGAAGGGAGTAGAGGACAGGAGAGGGTTCCACCGGGGAAAGGATGGGCAGCAACAGTGCCACTTTTGGTTTTCTTTCATCAAGTGGCACCTTGGGCAGCAACGACACAGAGATCTCCATTTTTGTCTACCCACGAGGGTGGTTCCTCTGGGAGATCAGCCCACACCTGGGCATAGGGTATCTGGTCAGGATGACCTGGCTGTCCAAAGATGACTCTTCGGACCTGATAAATAAGAGGCAAATTAAAAGAGCCTTCCGGGGGCTATTCCAGTTTACAGAGGGTTTGGAGTTTCCCTTGTTTGACAGAAGCTCTGTAGGAGGCAGCTTGTTTCCTGAAATCCTGAAAATGGTTCAAAACACATTGCAAGGGTGACATGGAAGCAGAAGCAGACTGACCCATAATGAGACAAATTAACAGGCAGACATAGAGACAAAACTGAAACCAGTAACCAGAGACCTCCAGGCATCATCACATCCCAGGGGGTCAAGCCTTGGGGATTAGTATTGCGTCCAACTCCTCCAAAGACTCCTGAGGGGTGCCCCATACCAGATACAGAACAGATCTTACCAGTAAGAAACCAGATGGCTTGTTTTTCAATAGCCCAGGAGATTTTTATCTGAGGTCCAATCCTCTCATTGAGGTTGAGGAACATCTTCTTCAGTAGTCCTCTGGCAAGGGAACCCAGAAATCTCTTGGCTCCTTCTTGGCCCAGTAATTTGGGATCCCGGACGAGCCCCCAAATGAACCAGGTTCATGATAAAACCAAGGAGCCAGAGACAGTGCCAATTAGAATTTAAGAGCCTTTATTAGACAGCTGGTGACTGGACAGCAGGACCCATGCAAGGAACCACTGTGCAGCACTGAGTGAAGGGAGAACTAGGTATTTAGGTACTATAACCACACCACCAGTGACAATGGTTACAATTAAACATGCATCTATGATGTCCTGCTTGCCATTCCATTGACAATGGTTACAATTAAACATGCATCTATGATGTCCTGGTTGCCGTCCCCATTGACAATGGTTGTAATTACACATCTATAACATCTTGGTTGCCATCCCCATTGACAATGATTACAATTACACATACATCTGTAACATCCTGGTTGGCATACCTGCTGGGACACAGTGCACCGAACAGACCTGAGAATACGGAACTAAGTTACATTCTCAAGGGGGAGTAGCCTCACAAGCAAGGGATTGGGGAGGTACAGACAGGGTTCAGTAGTTTTTCTATTATGTCAGCCTACAACACTTTCTATATCAATACCATAAAGTGCTTCCACATGCCTTTGTGTAGCTATAAGATTCTTTCACATGAGATTACTATATGGTTTAGCTGGTTCCTTATTATCTTTTTTCTCTTGTTGCTTATGAAACTCATTTTTCATTTTTAATTTTCACTATGATATACCTAGTAGTGGATTTCTTCATTTATTCTGTTTAGGGTTTGCTATACTTGAAAGTTTGGTTAATATGTCTCATTCATTTTTGTAAATTCTTCGCCATTATTTCTTTGTACTTTTTGTGAATCTACCTTTTTAGGTCTAAAAGATCTCTCCTTTTTACCCTCTCTATGTTTTCCCAACTAGTCTTTAGCTTAATACTCAGCAAAAGTCTTGTGGAAGAAAATTGATGGAAAGGAAAAACTAACCCTGTATTTGAAGCTCCTTTGCAAACAACATACATAACTCTTTAATACATTGATTCCTACAATCATGGCTGCCTGCCCTTAAGTCTTCTTCTGGACCATCTCTGCTTCTTAGAACTGAGTTCCAGGCTGCTGCTGCTGCCAGTTTTTCATCTAGTTTGCCTCACCACAAACCGTAAGTCAGGTTTTCACCTCAGAAGATGCTCTTTCCCTTTCCCTATCATCTAAGATGTTTGTTTTGCTTGTTTTTTTCACTGCCTCTGTGGTTTCATCTCTCTGCTTCTGCCCACTCTTATTTCTGCTCTGTCTTCACTGGTTTTGACAGCTTATACACCTATATTGTATTTTGGGTTTCAGCTTTTTACTTTTCTTGCAAAAATTGAGCTAGTGATTTTGTGTCTGATTCTCCTTGTTGGTTTGGATGATTTCCAAGAAAGAAAAGGTTTAGATGCAGTTTTTAAGTTACCACCTTTAAACTTGTAGTGATTTTATTGTTTATTGAATGTCATCTACATGTGAGGTTCTACTAGGATGGCTATTACAAAATGAGTTATAAGTTATTTGTTATGTGTAAGAATCTGATATTGGTAGAATTTCTATAAAAGTTAATGTGTTGAATAATACAATTAAATTGTTTTTAAAAAGTGAAATAGTCTCTTATTCATAGACTTACGTGTTAAAAGTTTCTAGATTTAGTTTCACAACTTATATCAGTAACCCTTTTGTGACACCTCATATCATAGGGTGAAAATCACTTTTAATTATTTTATTTAGCCCATATAACATAAACCCTAATGAATAATTAGTGATGAATAAAGTGAGCTTTATTTGCTGTGTTCTTTGTACTTGTTATCTATTGCTTCCTCACAATAGCCTACTGTTATCCATATTATCCACCAGATGAAGACATTGAGAATCAAATAATTTAAATAACTCACCCAAGATGGGTGGTAGAAATACATTACACCCAGATATACTGATTCTCTAGCCTGGGTCCTTGGTATCTCTCTCTTTATGTCTACCTTCTACTGCTTACTTTGAGAATCACTGAGAACCTTCTTTTAGTTGCTCTTAGCCATTCTTTTAAAACAACTTTGTGATACAAAGCCTCATGTAGTAAGAGCCAGATTAGTGTTTATCTCAATGGAAATTATTCTCTAAGATTGTGTCACTTGCTTATTTATTCTACATTTAAGGTCTACATGTCTTACAGTAACATGGCTTTGTAAACTCCTATCCAGCTTCATTTTCCATTTTTTCCCTTAAACTTCAGATTCCCATTAGTCTTTCTGGCTTTTGAAGAGGGAATATTGCATTTTAACAACTATATAAAGTTATGGCACTCTGTAGTCTTTAAAAGGAGATATCTAAAAGCAAGGCTTTTTCTTACTTGCTCTCATCAGAATATGATGTTGATGAGTTATGATGCTATTGAACTCTCTTCTTCACATTTCAGAAAAGGAGATGCTTGCATTGGGTTAGATATACTGAAGTTTTATTGGGGAAAATACTATGAATGATGAAAAAGAAAGAAGGAAAAGTAGGCAGAGAAACTTAAGGCCATGATTTGGGTTTGAAAACTACAAAGGGAGAGGGAGGAAACTGGGTAGATAAAGGATTGTTTTGTGGTGTCTTTCTGAGAAATTGTCATTCAGGCTGACCAAGAGTTCCAGAGTCAGAGTAAAAGCTGGTGATGAGAAGAGTCCCACACTGGCTAGAATAAGACAGAGCTAGTGACTCTATCATGCTGACACTGGTTGGAAAGCACTGGGCTAGAAATCTGGCTTCAGACTTACCAGGAAGCAGCTCTGGGCAGTCAGTCAACTACATTCTATTGAACAGACTCTCTTGAAGAAGCTTGTTGGCCTGTCTCCAAGGTTGTCACATGATTTGACTCCTTGGTAAAAACGTACTCACAGAAGTGGAGTAAGAGAGCATGAAAATAAGGGAATAAAACAAAATCACACCTTGACTCATTTATTTAATCAAAATGACCTCATTGTTTAGTGCACGACTAGATTTGAATTCAAACACTTGGAGAAAGATGCAAGGAGTGTGTGTGTGTGTGTGTGTGTGTGTGTGTGTGTGTGTGTCTGGAACACAGTTGGTCAGTGACTCAGTTTAGTCTTTAGGAAACACTGTCAGCTCTGTAGTTTAAAGAACATAGAGAAGGTGGGGGCACAATTCTTTCTATTTGAGAGATAAAGCATCCGTAAATTGTGGAGACTGATTCTAACGTTTCTTTTTGTATTTCTTTATTAGCTCTGAAGTTGGGAAGATAAAGAGACTTGCATAGATGAATACTTCTTATTATAAGATTGTTAAACTTAGCATCTATAATTTGGAAAAATTTGGCTTTTAAAACGGTAAAGGATATCTATGGTTTTAAAAGACATTTTCATTTATTTTTTCTATTTTTAAAATATAAAATAATAAAAACTTGAAGATATTTTAAAAATATGATTGCCCCAGGAATGACTTCATCAGCAGTGGCAGGAATTCCTTCATAGCTGCCTCCCAAAATAGGTTTCAAACAAGTTAGCCTCGAGGTCTTTTTTATTCTTTGCATTTCAATTGGTAGTCTGAGGAAGGAGGACAGGGAATGAAGAAGAATCTAAATCACTTTAAAATGAATTCTTTCTACCTCTCTGTGTGTCTCACCATGAATTGTATGGAAAAATCACAGAATTCATTCTGCTAATTTGTGCAGATAAATGGAAACCAGCTATGACAACCCTCTGGGCTTGAGTGATGTGAGAGAGAAACAAGGTGGCAGTGGACTAATTGTCATGAAAGGAACAAGACTATGTTTATACACTTAGAATTGATATGAGTGTCTATTTTCAAAGTTTTTTCTCTTAGCTACACTCATTAACAACTAACTCAGTGTTGTAGTCAGGGGTTGCAAGGAAAATGATTACATACAGGACATAGAATTTATAATATTATTTTATGATGGTCACCCTGAATTAAATACAAAGAAAGTGCAGGAAATCTGTCCACAGCACTAAAGACCTTGAAAATCCAGTTGAGGGCCTGGATCCTACAGTAATGTCCTGTGTAAGTACAGCTGAAGACCTAGAGACCATGACAATGCCTCCCACAAGTCCAGTGGAGGCCTAGTCCACAACAATGACTCATGAGAGTCTGCTTTACAAGTCTGCACTGAGAAGGCCCAAAAGTCAGCGGTGGAAGCTAGAAAGTCTATGCCAACGGGATAAAGGATTTATGCCAGCAGGTTGAGGGTTCTACAATGGAGCCAAGAAGTGATGCTCAAAATAAGGACCAGGGCTCCCTTGAAAAGTACTACAGCCATCCTCAGCAACAATGAGGTCCCAAGCTCCTTCCACAGGAACAGACGAGTACATGTCAGGAAGCCAGCATGACAAGCTTCTCCTGGAAGTTGAACAGCACACATCTTCCCCTCCAGAGCCAGGAAGCAATGCTCAACATAAGGACCAGAGCTCCCCCAAAGTGAGGGCAGTCACTCTCAGCAACAAGGTCCTGAGCTCCTCCAATGATAATGGCTCAGTTTATATAAGGGTAGCTAGCCATGACAAGCTCCTCCAGGAGCACCAATAGCTTCCAATAACAACACTTAGGAGAACCCACAATACCCTACTCTTCCTCTCTACATCTCTTTTTATGGTGGCAACTTTCCTCAAGTGACCATCTACACTCAGCACCACGCTAATTTAATTCAGCTGGTGGTAAATTGACCACCAGTTTTTAATCTATAACACTCAGTGATTTAGTTTCATATGATTTGTCCTTTTCCCTTAACTATTCAGAAAAAACTTTTGACCTGCGGTAAGGGTCAAAAAAAAATACAAAAATAAAAAACTTTTAAATTTATACTTTTACCAATAAGTTATTTTATTTTTAATAATGAGAACTGAGTTATAAAATTATTAAAAATTAACAGAGAGTAATATTTGACCTGTTGAATCCAAAGGGTAGGTAAAATGGACCTGTCACTTTGGGGAATAATAGGAAAATTTGTATAAGAGCATTTGCCATCAAGAACCTTCAACTGCCTCTTGAGATGAATCATATTCACATTAGGCATGCATTTTCCTACTATGAAAATACTAAAATTTGTCTCACTTATCTAATGGTGGGAGTACACCTCTTATGACATTTGGTTTTATTGATATACTTAATTACTTAAGAATAAGTAATATGAATCTACCTTCTCAATATTTTTCTCCATTCTCACTCAAGGGATTTTATAGGATGTCATATGTTGCTATTGCTTTTTATTTTTAGTCTATCATGCATGCCTTTTTCACCTTCATGAATTTTACTACCTATAATCCATTGGATAAAATCCTTTATCTTTAATGATTTACACAGCTCTCTATGACAATGAGTACTGGTTTCTCTTCCAGTCGTCCCTTCTGAATATTTCATATTTTGTTACCATTGAATTGCTCATGCTTTTTTTACTTCTACTTCTCTGTTTTTTATTTTTTCTACTAATATTATCTATATAGACTTTTTTCTGCCCCTCTCCTTTAATTCTCTGTTCCTTGTTCTTCAATTAACTCCAAATCATTTCTCAGTTCAGTGATTCTCTCCCTGTTGAAGACTGTGGTTCTCTCAGTCTGCTCTACTCCTGTGTTCTCATGGTAGACTTTTCATTCTTTTGCACATGTATTGGAATCATCTTTTATGTGTCTGTCTCCCTCCAACTCAAGTAAACTTCCTGGTGACAGGAATCATATCTCATTCATCTTGCATCATACTCCTTGCAGTGCTCCTGGCACATAAAGCATGTGCAGTAAATATCTATAGAGTAAAACTTCAGTTTCCTCTGCTTCTTTGAATTTAAGATAACCATAACACTGATAGTCCTGGCACTTGCATGTCTCTGAGCACAGTCTTAGGAATTTTGGCTGACATGGGAGTGGCATTATTTTAACTCTGGATAGTGGTTATGCAGTCATTTTAGTTACTTCTTTAACGTTATCTAAGTCAAATAGGAGGCTTTTAGACCTGAAAATTATTGGATAGCATGTGGGAAGCTGTGCCTCTGAAAGAAGACCCAAAATTACAATAACTTGAAAAACAACATGGTGTAGTGGCTAATGTGAGGCTGCCTTTAATTTTAATTCTTTTACTGCTGATGAGTGCAGTACAACTTTAAATGAATCATGAATACCTCTCATTTCTTTTTATGTAAATTGAAGATCCTAGCAGTGCACTTCACAAAGTTATTGTGAAAACCAGCTCAACCAAGTGACTCAAAAGCTTCCAGCAAATATATGCTTCCCCTGAAATTCTTGACAAAAATGTAATGCAAAGATTATTTTTTCTACTGATACCCACTGATTTTGAAATGTGCCAGAGTGGAATAACTAGTATCTGAGTATTATGCTGGAAAGATCTAAATTAAAATAATTTTTTGAACTGCTAGTCCAAGAGACAATTTTGACTCCTGTTGATTTCCTATGCAACTTTGCTAAGAGTGAATGAATAAAGAAATATAGAGGGGAGGCTGCTATTATCTACCCTAAAATTGAAAAGGAAAGTTGATAGATTGCTTCAGAGAAAAATATTCTTCCACTCCTTCCTGAAAACATTGGAATTTTTCAGTTATTTGAAACTCTGTAATTGTCACTAAGTTTGGAATTGGGGTAAGTTAGATTCTTGCCTGGGTCTGGGAATCCTCATCTCAATTCCCTCCCTCTCACATTCAGAAGGAACAAATTTATGGTTTTTAAGCTTTAACACATTAAGATCTTCTAGGAAGCACATAAAGTTGGGCTCCACAAAACATTGGCAACTTAGCTAAGACTTGAGACACAAAATCCATACAGGTGCCTCCCAGGCCACTCCTCCTATGCTGGATATATGGCCGGTTTCAGGTGGAAACAGTCAGCCTCCTGGTTGACAGAAGAAACCACATGTGTCTTTTGAAAAGCCCATGCAAGATTCTCTTGTAATGGTTTGAAAAGTTTTCAGAGGTTATCTGAATCTCGTGAGGCTCTGGTGGGCAGAAATAAAATAAATATGAATGAAAGACAGATGAAGGAAATTTTCTATTGATGTTTTGTGCCTATCATTTGAATTTCTGTCTAATTTCAAATTGCACACTTCTATAAACACTACTGTTACTAATGTTGATGATAATAACTATGAACACTTATGGACTAAGAAGCAAGTGCCAGACATTCTTCTGAATGCTTTGTATGATTGTTCTCAGTTAATGCTCACAGTAGCGCCATGCAATAGATATTTCAGGCTTAGATTAGAAAGTGGAGAAACTGAGAGACAGAGTTTAGCAATTTACTTGTGGTCTGGTTTCTAGTAAGTACATTTAGACCTAAGTTATGTGCATACAAAACCAACCCATGCTATGCTGTCTCTCTGAATAATTAGCCATGTGGGTTGTTATAATGTGGTTTTCATGATTTCCATGCTTAGATTTGAGTCTAAAACCAATTTTTGCTGACCCTGCAGCTTGCTGTTTCTTTCACATCTAAATTCTGTCTGTTTGGGTAGCACACCTCTGCACTGAATTTTAGGTCACTTTTCAGTCCTGGTCTTCAGTCTCTATTTTCCATTCTGCTCTCTGATCTCAGTTCGAATGTGGCTGTAGTTCCATTCTTTAGAGATTAAAGATACAGTTTCTATACATAGAAATTAATTAGTGCCAACACATCAACTTATGGGAGTCAGAGTGCCTGAGGGAAAGTCCTAGCTTTTTTCTGTTTTTGACTTGACAGAGGCCAAGTTACAGAGTCAGTAGATACATGATATTGTCTGGGGCTGCTAGTGCCACTCAAATGGGTAGCTTAAAACAACAGAAATTTCTTCTCTGAAATCAAACTTTTGGTAAAGCAGCATTCCCCCAGAGGCCCTGGCCATGAATTCATTCTTGGCTTTTCCAGCTTCTGCTGCTGTCAGCATTCCCTGACTTGTGTCACTCCATTGTCCATTTCTATGATCACATTGTCTTCTCTTAGCCTTTTAAAACTCCCTCTGCCTCAGTTTATAAGAATGTCTAGTAGCTTTACCCACCATGATAATCAGGGTAAGAGACTCCTCTCAAAATCAGTTTAATCGCATCTTTTTCAATTTGTTATAGTGTGTGTCTAGATGTTTCCCCAATGCCTCACATGATCATAGAGGTTTTTTTTGGAGGTGATAAAATTTAGAATGTGTTATTCTGGGATTAATGGTATGTGATCAGTACACTGATTGGTTTGGCACCACCCTAATCCCAGCAACCTAGATACAGTACAAAAAGGGCAGAAAGATGCTGTTAACATCACTTGGTTGCTTCTGCTGTCTTTCACTGCCAAGAACTGTTGCCCATCTGCCATGTGCCACCCTGCCTTGGAGCCAGCCGATTATGAACTGAAACCTCTACAAGTAAGTAAACTTTCCCCCCTTTGCCTTTGGGTATTGGGTATTTTGTCTCAGCAATGAGACAAGTAACTAAGACACTATGTAATACACTCTTTCACCATATAATGTAATATTCACAGGTTCTGGGTATTAGGATGTGGATATATTTTTCTGCCCCCCACCTTTCAGCCCATGACAGATGACCAGGCTGGAGTCAGTGTCCACATGGGCAGTGACTACAAGTCAGGGAATGCCAGACATTGATAACTTTTCATTGAGCTCTAGCTAAACTCAGACTTAGTACAGCATTCTGGGCATCTGCAGTCAATTGGATTGGGAGATAAAATCAATTAATGATCTATAATTCACCTTTCATTTTTTTAGCCATAATGTTTGGTATCTGTTACTTTAGGAAAACTGAGAGCCAAGGTCAAGTTTATTTGTAAGAAGATAGGAAGGACTGAAATGATTTACTTCTCTCTTTTACCAGTGAGAGGATAAATGATGTAAACATTTAATCATCACTGAGAAAAAAGGTTTTGCGTGCTCTAGAAGGCTACTTTCCTGAATTTGCTTAAAGAAGGATATCATCTTCTTGTAGCACATTCCATCTTATTATTCTTTTTTATCAGGATTTCAAAATCTTAAAATCTGTCCAAGGTTATATTCACTTTACTGTACTTATAATCTAGAATTTTTTCCATAAAAATATAACCAAAAGCTTTAGATAATAAAACCCATAATTTTTTAAAAAATTATTTTGTACAATTTCCTTTGAACCCTCATTTTAGCTTTTAAAAATCTTTTCATTTACATATTTAGTATTGGTTTTAGTTTCTTGTTTCTACTTTAAGAAATATTCACTTACAGTATTTGTTAGGAGACAGATGTATGTAGTATCATAGTTTGCTGTTCAGATAAATTTGGTTCAAATCTTGACCATGTTATTTAGAGAGACTGGCTGACTTCGGGCAAAAGAAAATGATTGTAACAGCTTTGTTGGTTGTAGTAAGAGCCAGAAATGAAATACATAAACTTTCTTAACATAATCATTGTACAAATAAGTGAACTTACTCTAGGTGCTGTAGAGTTGTATAATGGGTAAGTTTCCATTGAATTAACAGGGTTATTTTGAACATAGAAATATCTCCATCCCAATTCAGTGACAGAAAGATCATATAAAATAGGGAGTATCAGCCAACTACTTTTTCAATACCAACAAAGGCCACATTGACTTGGCTATCTATGCCCTATGATTAAACAGTGACATCATTGGAGAAGAATAATTTTGAAGATAATTGTGTTCTAAGTTGAAATATTTTTGGAAACAGAGATTCATTCAGCTTAGAGAACTTTATTTCTTTAGAATTTCATTGACAATAAAACAATTTTTCTCTTTAAGTGGTTGGCATGCTTGTTTTTGTCAAAGCATTTCTAGTTGCACGTTGAATGGCTAAGAACTAAACTAATATATTGAAGGTGACTTAAAAAAAACCTTAATATATATGCACAGATGTATGTACCTTGAAAAGATGACTGCCTTCTTTCTGAATTCCTGTCACTGTTTTATATTTCTTCATCCTTAAATTTCACATTGTATCATACTATTTCTATTTCTGTTTTCATATTCATTTTTTATGTACATGTTGTTCACAAACAGTTCACAGAAAGAGCAGCACTGGATGCCTATTTTTATTAAGCCTCTGCGCAGTACTATTTGAACTCTATGGGGCACTTGTGCGATACCAACTGCTTATGTTGAGCACATTGATGTGCTCCTCAAATAGGAAATGAAAAGTGTTTGTGCCTGAGAGAAAGTGTAGATCAGTGTTTGGAAAGAACATGGACTTTAAAAGCTGCAGACTTGGATTGAGACCTTAGTTGCATAACTTCATCTGCTTTCCAACCTTGAGCAAATCACTTAACATTGTAGCATCATTTTTTTCTTTATTTTAAAAATGATTACAATAATACAAATCAACAGTGTTGCTTTGGAAGGAGCCAACTGGCACTGTGTTTGGCTCACAGCAGATGCACATTATCTAAATTCCCATCTTCTCTTCCCTTTTGAATACAAAACAAACAAAACCTAAACAACAACACACATATGCCTAAAACAAATCAAACTAACTAAGCCAAACCAAATGGCCCTATATGAATATTCAGATCTTGCTACTTAATGCTTAGTGATTCAAGGAAAAATTTTGAATCAATGTTGTATTTTCTTTTATGACAGAAAAAAAATTTGGCACAAAGACTAATTATTTGATTAGGTGTGAAGGTTGCTTGGTATCATGCTTTTAAATATGTCCACTCTTCCTGTAGTTTTTTAGTTCAGTTTGCTTTATAGGAGTTACTTGAATAATCTTATATGCAAATAATATATTTCAACCTCATTTCTAACCATATGATACAATCATTCATTCACTACATATTCAAAAATATTTATTGAATGAATAGTAATTTTAAAACAAACCTTGGGTGAGTAATTCTGAAAGAAAGTAGACTAAGTCAACTATGATAATTTCATTCTTCTACTTGCACATTCTTTTGTTCATTTATTTGCTCAGATCCATTGGGTTAAACTGACTCATTCATTCACTTAGTAAATATTGCACACCTATAATTGATGACTATTAGCTTAAGGGCTAAAATATTCCTCTCTCTCATTACTTATAGATACTGAGAAGTTTGAACAAGAAAATACAAAATATATATACATTTTTTTCAAATGCACGCACACATCTATATATATATATATATATGCATTTTTCAAATATATACATATATACCTTTTTTCAAGTGTCCTATCCACTTTGAGGAAGACTTGAGGTAGCCTTGATAACTCAGACTAAAAAGAAAGCAATAGAAATGTCTACTGTAGCAATATGGAGTTTGTTTCTGGCTTCCAACAGGTCTAGGCTTTTGATTTATATCTGTGTCAGTGATGATAAAGGTAGGGAATCCATTTGTTTTCTCACTCAAATTACATGGAACACACATAGGCTTTAATATGTGTGTATGTATTAATTTATGTATTATTTATATTTAAACTTTTGGAATAGATAGGGAAAGTTTGTCTTAATAGTTCTTCCTCCAAGCATCCTTACTTTCAATGAGTCCTTGAACTTCCTGGTAGTCTTTTCTGGGAATAGCCTCTTTATTGAGGGATAATGGGATTGTGATTGTATTGGAGCATTGAGGATCACAGAGGGGAAAGAGGCCATTTCACATGTGTTCATTAGTTTCATGTTACTGTAACAAAATTCCTGAGATTATTTATAAAGAGAAAAGGTTTATTTGGGATCATGGTTCTGTGGGTTCCTTCCAGTCCAAGATTGAGGAGTCACTTCTTTGGGTCTCCACTGAGGCAACAGTGGAGAGCAAGTGGCAGAGGAAACAGTTTACTTCATTACTATGAAGCAATTAAGAGAGTAAGAGGAAGAGAAATAGGAAGAGATTAGAGTCTCACAATCCTCTTTTGGGGCATGCCTTCAATGACTTAAGGACCATCCATAAGGCCTTATCTCTTGAAAATCCCACTACTTCCCCTAACACTACCCTAGTGTATAAACCTTTAATAGTATCTTAGTTACATTTCTTGTTGCTGATTTCTTGTCGATGCATAAGTTAAGAGAGAAAAGGTTGCCGGGGATTTAGCCCAGCAGCTTAAGCACCGGCCTGGCAAGTGTGAGGTTGTGAGGTCGTGAGTTCGATTCCAGGTACCAACAACAACAACAACAAAAATAGAGCAGAAAGGTTTATTTAGCTCAGTTTCTAGAGGTTTCAGTTTGTAATCAGCTGGGTCCAAGGCAGGGTGGCTTGGCAGAGGAGCATCACAGAGGAGAAACTATTCATGGTGGCAGAAGACAGCAAAAGCAACAACCAAACAAAGGGATGACCACAGTTCTGACTTTTATATGTTATCCAGGCTACTTAGGGCAAGTAGCACCCACATCCTTAATCCTGTTGCCCTTGAATCTAACATTGCACCATGAGTCAATCCCAGCATCACATACTCTTGATTCAGCCACTTCTGAAAAAGTCCTACCTATGACTGCATGAGAATCTGGGGAGACATCTAAACACAAGCCACAACAAATACATGAACATGTGAGGGACACTCCTCAAAACCACAGGATCACAGTGGTAAGAATGTAACTCTTAGAGGATGTGAAAGTGCGTGGGTAATAGTTCTCCAAGGAAATAGAACCAACATATATAGTAAAACAATAACTCATCATAATGAAAGCAGACAGAATGAGAACATTAAAAGTCCACATAGTAATTGAAAGTAAAAATCTTACACTGATTTTTAATGAAACAAAAGATTTGCATTTATCTGTCAGGTCTGACATATGTATCTCAAGTCTATCCCAACTTTACCTTGAAATGTAGTACATTCATGAAAGACTACTATATTTATTCTTTCAGGTGCATACTAAGTTCTGCAGGTGAGGAATCTATAACGGAGGAAATTCCTTATAAAGTCATAGGTGTGGGTTGAAGAGCGCTAGTAGAATAGGTCATTTGGGGTATAAAGCACCTGGCCATGCAATTTATTTTTACTTTCAGGACCTGATCAAATTTTATCTTATAATGCAGCAATTCCCCTTGATAACGGCATGCTGCTGAGGTTGATTTGCTCACTCAGACTGTGTTCCACTTTCCCTTAAGAGTGACTTTCTGACCTACAGAAAATCTACATATCCCAGACTCCTGTACAACTAACTTTTAGGTGTAATCACACAAATTTGGGAAAAAAGGAAGGCATGGGCCATAATCTGTCTCCTTCTGTTGTTTTCTGCTAGTAATCAACTTGATAGAGACATAAATTCTACCAGGAATACTATAATGATTAATCTTTAATGTTTGGGTATTAATAGGCATTTGTAGTGGTGATTATTCAGTGGGGGCTTTCTGATTTTTGGTTTTCTGATGCTTGGATTGCAGTTATTACTCAGTGATTTTCTTTGAAGCTATTTTAAAGAGCAATTTTAGGTTAGAAGCAAAGTTGAGAGGAAGGTAGGGAGATTTTCTGTATATCTTTTTCCTACATAAATGCATAGTTTTCCCCCAACTGAGTGTTTTTGATTTTGACTGGAGAATAGCAATCTCAGAGGAAATTACTATCTTAGTGATCAATTATATAGTGTTCTAATAGTTATTTCAAAGGCATAAACTAGAACTGTTTATTCCAGTATTTCTAAGATTTTAGAAGAACCAATTTCTAATAAAATATCTAGGAGAGTTCCAATTAGTTGAATTGAAATTTGAGTGATACAGAACAGTCTTTTTATGTTAGTACATCAGACAATATCCATTTTATAAAACAGCACAAGGTGAATTTTCCCCTGGTATCTTAGAACTATACATTCTGTGTCTCCTGAATCTGGTACCAAGCTAAAGCCTGGTTTATTTCAAAGCACTGGGAGTCTCCACTGTGACTTATCAGTGGATTTGTCACAGTCTCCAGATGACATCCTGATCAGCTGCAGACACTCTGGTGTCTTTAAGGCCATTGGGTCATAAGGGCTAAGTGGGAAAGCTGTTTTTATGGCTGACTAGACTGCCTCTTACCTTGGACCCCATAGCAACCTAGCATTGGTCCAATTGTTTTTTTAATTTTTGAGAAGTAAATGGTAGACGTTTTGGTAGATGTTGCCTTCCAAATTCATAAAGGTTCAAAGGTTGCTATGTTCTTTTGTCAGTGGCAGTGGCTTTGTTATGTCATACCATAAATGTTGAATGCCCAGAAACAGGGTTATGTCTCTTTCTTAGTGGCACTTTAAATGGTTTAAAATAGATAGTCTGATATATCTGAATACAGATGCTATGTACTTTTACGGGACTTTTCTCTGTTCTTTGGAATGGATGCATCTCAGGGCCTTGAGGGTATGTGATATTTCCTGTACACCAGGTTTTTCTTCATGATATCAATATAATGGTCTAGTATGAGGTCCTATGTGTTGGTAGGAGTGGTATGATTGATCCTGATAAATGAAAAGTAACTGCTTTTGGTTCTTTTTTTAATTATTAGGATAATGAAAAGCATGTATGGAGTATCTCCACATTTCAAGTGTGGGAGATATTTTATTTTGTTCTGGGAGAAAGATCACATCTGCAACAGCAGCCACAGTTGATAGTATATGATAAATTCATTGTCATTCTGAAATAACCATTTTGTTACTCATAACCCAAAAGGGTAGTCAAAAGGTAGGACAATAGGACTCAGTGTCTTTGTATATTTCTAGGTAATGGCACCAATCTCTGGAATTACTCTGTGAATGAAATATTGTCTTTGGCTTTTCATTATGTTAATGTAGCAGAAAGTGCCCCCTGCAAGCCGGCGTACTTCAGTTTGTTATTTGCCCAGCTAGTAGTTCCCAATTCAGATCTGTTTGTTCCTATATCTCTCAGAAATGGCTGGTGGCTGTAATGCATAGCTGATCACTATGATGTACATTGTATAAACCAATCCCCAACTGACAAGCCATTCTGCCTCTGTACTTCTTGCTTGCTTATCCCACAAACACCCTAGACCACCAGAGATCAGGGCCTAATGTTTTGGGAGTGATCTTGATCAGTTCCTGTCTATGTAAATAAATCAGCCTCCAAATCCTGGGTGTCATTTCTGTGCTTCTGCTTGCTGTTGCAGTAAGGAAGTAGAACTTCAGGGGTTTTCTCTGGTTCATTTGGATAAAAGCATCACTCCACGATGTTAAAGAGCCTTTATGGAAATTTTTTCAGAAACCCACCAAATATTTTTAATATAGGTATACACTCTCTAAATGAACAATAACTCCACATAGTATATTCATGGAGGCCACTGTGCCTATTGTTAAGCAGGTTGGAAGAAAAAAATCTCTCAGTACCCATAGCTCCCACTCTGATCAATGGACTACAGTGCATTTGGATTCCTTAGATATTACTGTTCTCTTTTCCTAGGAGCCACTTTTGGAGGTGAAAGAATGTAAACTTTGTTGGTTGTAGTCACTTTAAGTAGTGTGTTAGTTGGCTCAGTGACTGGGATCTCAACATCCTTTGGGGTCATAAGGCTGGCTGTTTACTAAGGTGCTTTTCTTAGCTGTATTCAGAAGACTATCCTTGAACAAGGCCTTTAAGGATCATTTATGTGGCTTAGTGGACACCAGAGACAAGGACTTCTCAAAGTATCTCAAGTTACCAAACCTACTGGGGTTTCTCCCCCTGCTATAGCCCTTGATAGGGTTAAAAGCAGCCTACTCTTGGTCTAGCGCATGAATTCCTCCCCTTTATTCAGGCTCATAAATCTTAATATTCAGTGCCTATCTAGTGGGAGACTAAGGCTGGTGGGTTGACTTCCTTTCTAGGAATCTCAGTGTGTGAGACACCAAAAGTTAGTTCTGGCAGCACGAATTACTAAGATACTGGTGTTCAATTACTACCTGATTTGTCATACTGAGGAATTACAGAGAGAGATCAGGAAAAAAGTGTGTGCAGAACAGTGGACTAATGACAGGCCAAACTGATGCAGAAGCCTTCCATTTTGCAGTCCCAAATACCTGAGGGTCTTCAGAACAAATTTGTCAATTAACTATACTACCAATTTACTATCTTGCCATAAAATATTAATTTACAGTCTTAGATTTTATTTCCTGATTTAAAGTATAATTCATGTTGCCAATTATAGGAAATTAAATTGGAGAGATCTGGAAGGTAATATAACTGAACGATATGAGCAGAGGGTGGCAGTAGCACACATAAGGTTAGTGGGGGACACTGACAAGCTTGAAAGAGACAGAAGATGCTCTCATAAGAAGCCTAACCAGAAGCTGCAGCTGGGGGCTCATATTCAGAAGAGGAAGAGGGTTAAGTGAATTTCTAAGAGAGAGGAGGTCAGAGAGGGAGTTTATTTTAGGTGATATCATTCAGCAGTCCTCAGTATGGCAGAGAGTCCGTTTTTGGGACAGAGAGCTGACTATTAAAACAGCACTTTAGATGCTGGGTCAAATTTAATGGGGTATACAAAGCAGGCAATTTCTAAATGGTTAATGTTTGTTTGAGTGACAGTTTCAAAAACAACTCAGTGTGCCAGAATTTTAGTTTGCTGCCAGTGGGCCTTAGAGTTAGCAGCTGTCACCTTGAAATAATAAATAAACAAACAAACAAACAAACAAATAGCTTAGGAGCCAAAACACTGAGTTTGTCTTTGACTCATTTATAAAACAATGCCAACTTTCTAGGTTGTTCATAAGGATCAATGAACAACGAATACATGTGAAGTGTTTAATATAGTAAGTGATGCATGGTAAGGATGCAATAAATGTTACAAGTCTTTCCTTGATATAACAATCTGTGCTCATAGGGACCCTATGAAAGAGAGGCAGGAAGCAGGCACATGCTAAAACTGAATAAAAAATAGTTGATAGTTATTAATAGTTATGGAAAAACAACTAAAAGGCACATAAAATGAAATCAGCCCAGGAAGAACCCAGGACTTGGTAGCCAGCCCTGCTGGAGGAATCTAGGTGACTGGCCCCTCCCCTGACATCAGTGGGACCAGGCCACTGGGGGAAAGCCAGGTACACTGTAGGACCTTGGCTAGGGCACACATGATGGACAGGTGAAACTAATGAGATGGAAAAGTCTGAAATAAAAACCAACAACACATGGTAAGTTGGGTGAATCAGTGTTGTGCTTAGAGACAAAGAAGACACATGGAATGGAAGCAAGTGGAAGGGACTGTCCTCTTTTAAAAATTTAATTTAATTTCATCTTGCTTTACTTTTGTTTATATCTTACTTTCTTTCCTTTTCCTTTCTTCTTTTCTTTTTTTCTCAATGTTCTTCTTTTACTATTTCATTTTTTCTTTCTTTTCCATAATTTTTTCTTTTTTTCTATATTTTTGAAATGACTGGGGAGAACCGCAGCCACAGAAAACTAATTCCATCCCCCAAACCCAGAGACCAAGTGAAGATAATCTCTCAAATACTCCTTCATTCTTTCTATTATACCACTTTCTCTAGTTTCCTAAACCTTATGTGATCATTCTTTGTCCAGTCTTGCTTCTACTTCCTTTCCAATAATTTTTGTTTTATACATTATCCCCCCAAATTTCCCCACCATAGGTTAAAACCACTCTATCAAGGGGAAACACTTTGCATATAATCTCTTAATTTATGATCAGTTCTGTTATATAATTATAGACTTTGCTCCTATGATCTAAAGTACAAAATTGATAATTACTATAGTTTGTCAGTTTCTAAATTGTGCTTGATGATACTGTTACTGCTGATTGTACTACTTTAGCTGGATGTCATGTTTATTATAACCAGTTGTTTGCTCTTCTGAAACATACTTGGAAGCTCTGGGTAATAATATCACCACAGCCCTACACCAAAGGACTGTGGACTGAGCCAAAAAAATACTACAATCAAGCCCTTAATTACCTGAGAAGGCAGGATCTTGGGACAGACACAAGCCAAAAAACCCCTACACACAGAAGACATCCCGGAAGAACAGACTTTTCCTAGAGAGCCCTTGATTCTACTGATGTGGCTACCTACCACAGAAACTCATAAAGATCATCACAGAAAACAAAATAAAATTTTAAAATAGAAAATGGCAAGATGAAGAAGCAAAATGCAATCTCAGACCTCCAGTCCACCTTGAACAAGTCTGGGAGACATCAACATAGAAGAATATGGAAGACACACACTTGAAATTTCTGAAAGAAAGCAACTGAAGTAGATAAACAAATTCATGAGGCCATAGAGAACACCAGAGCAGAAATAATCTCACAGGTAAAAAAAGAAATAACAACCGTAATGAAGGAATTGCTCAGCATATCTAGAGAAGATAATAAAAAAAGAGAGGAGCATAGGATAATACTGGAACCCTTGGATGAATGGTATAGGAAAGAAATGGAATGCATGAAACTTATTCAAAGACATATCCAGAAAATTAAAAATTCCATTGAAAGTTGGCAAAACCACTTGAATAAAACTGAAGACAGACAGGATCATGGCTAACAATCATAAAAGGAAAGATCTCCTAAAAATAACAAGGAACCGCTGGGCGTGGTGGCTCACGCCTGTAATCCCAGCACGCGGGAGGCTGAGACAGGTGGATCGTTGTGAGTTCGAGACCAGCCTGGGCTACAAAGTGAGCTCAAGGGCAGCCTGAACAGCATAGTGAGACCCTGTCTCAAAAACAGGGCTGGGGATCTAGCTCAGCGGTCTAAGTGCCTGCCCGTCAAGCGCAAGATTGTGAGTTCAATCC
>RJWT010007695.1:6159-27389 GCA_004365215.1 Cuniculus paca | reverse complement strand
ATACATTAGAAAAAACACTAAAAAGTAGTTCAGAAACAATATTTCACATAAGAATTATTAATGCTTTAATCACCAAAAATAAGTACACACACGAACACATAATGATCTAAAGAATGTCAAACTTTTTTAAAATTTTTATTTTTTTATTTTAAAAAAATAGAACAAAACAAAGCAAAACAAAACAGAATAGTCAAACACAATATAGCATTTCAGAACAGAACACTGCAAGCAATACAGGTCAAGAATGTAAATCTTAACTAAAATGATCATTTAAGAATTTAGTGTCAGATATGGTGACAAATGCCTGTAATTTCAGCACTCTGGGATGCAAATTCAAACCCAGGCTGGGCAACTTAGTGAGACCCTCACTTAGTGAGACCCTGTCTCAAAATAATATATGAAAGAAAAAACTAGTGACATAGCTCACCATGAAAACACTCGGTTTAATCTCCAATGCCCCCCCCCAAAAAGTATCTTAATAAGTATCACAAATATCTCCTTTGGTTAAACATGGGTAAAGAATAGTTTGACCTCTGATTAAAATAAAGTATCAAAATACAAGACCATTATAATATGTACACATTAAATATGAGAAAATATTTGAAATATTTCTTCCCTTCAAAGTACTCTCAATATAGTTGAAAATATCTCAGTGAAAAGGAAACCACGAATACATAGTTTCTATCAGATTACTGCAATTGCTAAAAATGTGTTTTGTGGAATACTCTGTTATCATCTACAGTTTGTTAGGTAAAATGTAAAATTATCAGGAAATTTTAATCAGTTTCCTTTACCATGATGAGTACCCTTGTGAAAACATTGCAAACTTTTCCTTTAGAGAGCCCTGAATGTCCAGGTGCAAGGTATGATTTTTTTTTAAGTGGGAATTGAACACAGGACCTCATGCTTGCTAGGCAGGCGCTGTGCCATTGAGCTATATCCCCGGCGAGAATATGATTTTAATATAGCAACTCTCTCATCAGTGAAGTGGAACTTTTAAAAATGATGTACTTTGGTGTATCATGGCAAAGCTTATGCTGTGCGTAAAGTTCACCATTACAGCAATTCTTTGTAGAAACAAAATTCTTTAAGGTTGTCATCCACTTTTTTTTGTAGTCACTTAAGAATAGTAGTTAACGATGAAAAATCTCTTAAAAGCATTGACTTTTATACTCTCAATAAAACAATTTGCTATTTACTTATTTTACAGTTAATCTCCATGTTAAACCTGCAAGTATGCTCTCAATAACAACCAGAATAAAAGAATGTTGGGATAATGACACATGATGATAAAAGCAAGGAAAATGCTCATTTGAGGATATAATCTCTTTTACATATATGAGCTTTAAGTAGAAATAAAGTGGTATAAATGCTCTACAAAAGTTACCAAGAGAATTTCAGTGCAACAAAAATTTATCAAATGTTTCTAGAAAGCCTCCCTTGATGTCAGTGTTGACAATGATTTTCTAATAAAATATATAGCACTATAAAATTCACTAAAGTGTTTCCTACTATCTTTAACTAATTAATGAAAATTTAGAGAAGAATCACAAGGCTTAATTTTATCAGTGGTTAGTTTTGGTTGGTTGCCAAGTCATATAGTGCTAAACGTTCAACAAATCCTTTCCATTTCCTCCTAAATACACAGCTAAATAACATCCCAAACCTTCCCTGTGATTACATGGGGTAACATGACTTACTTCTGGCCGATGGAATTAAGGAATAATATTTCAGGATCCTTAATAAACATTTTTCCTTCCTTACCCAGTGCAGAGTTTGCAGTAAGGAGAGTTCAATGCCCTAGAGATGGCAGTGCCACTTCTAGATACTTGAATGACTGAATTGTAATGAATGGAGCAGAGACCCATTCCCATACTACATCCAACCTAGGACAGCATTAAATTGAGGAAAAGCTAGCATATTCATTCATTAATTTATTGAAGAAACACTAGTGTATTCATTCATTAACTGAGGAGAGGCTAGCGTATTTATTCATTAATTTATTCCTCTAATGCTGTGAATAATACTTACAAGGGAATAAAAATAAAATCTGTGACTTCAGGTAAAAATAACAGTGAAAACTATACAGAAAGTAAATAAACCCTAGATACTGTATGATGTCAAGTGCTCATTTAAGAATGAACCCTAGAAATTAAATGATGTCAAGTGTTCACTTGGTATCTATGAAAGACTTGCTTCCACATCACATCCTGAATTTTTATCATCTTAGTATAATATTATCATGCTTAGTGATAAATGCCTGAAGCGTTATTTTCAATTCATTTCTTTATACATGTATTTTATTTTTAATTGACACAGTTGTACATAGATATATGGTGTAAAATGTGACATTTCAATATATGTACACAATGTATAATAATGAAATCAGAGTAATTGATGTATCTATCACTTTAGAATTTATCATTTCTTTGTGTTGCAAGTATTCAAAACCCTCTCTGGTAGCTCTTTTGAAACATACAATTAACTGTTTTCAATCACAGTTTTCCTGCTATGCTATGGAATATTGGAAGCTGTTCCTCCTATCCAACTGTTCTATCAGATCTGTTAACCATCACCTTTCTACACCCTCTTACACATACTCTTCTGTGGCTTTGGTGAGTAAAATTCTGCTCTCTACTTCTATCTGATTGACATTCCAAGTTTCAGTTTGTAAGTGAAAACAAGTAGAATTTGGCTTTCTGTGCTTAACTTATATCACTTAGCATAGTGTCCTTCAGTTCTATTCATGTTACTGCAAATAAAAAAATTTTATTACTTTCACGACTGAATAACTATTATTCCATTGTGTATATGACATTTTATGTATTCATTCATCGTTCAGTGGACAATTAGATTGATCCCATACCTTTGCTGTTGTGAATAATCCTACAATGAATCTGTAAGTTCAGACATTTCTTAAATATATTGATTTCAGCTTCACTGGCTATAGACCCAGTAATGGAACTACTGGATTATATGGCAGGTCAATATCTAGTTTTTGAGAAATCTCTATGCTATTTTCCATAATGGATATATTCATTTACATTCTCACCAACAGTGTATGAGAGTTCCCCTTTCTCTGCATCCTTGCTAAAATTTCTTATTTTTGTCCATTTGACAACAGCTATTTTAACTAGGGTCAGAGGATATTTCATTGTGTTGCCATCCTTACTCTGGGAATAGTGCTAAGAAATTTATGTAAATTATCTCATTTAATTTTCAATGTAAAGGTTTTAATAATATACTCATGATGCAGAGGAAGTTCGTGTCTACAAAAATTAAAATGATTTCACAGCTAAGTGGTAAACCCAGAATTCAAATGTTTTTTTTACTCCAAGCCTATTACGATATTGTATTGTGACAGTATTTGAGGCTCTTGCTTAAGCAGTATCAATTTATTTCAACTATTAAATTCTTACCACCATTAGAATCAGATAGTTATATGTGGATTTTTATGTCACAGGAAAGACTGACAAGTAAGACTGACCAATAGTCTTGGATTAGCCTCTCCTACTGGAAATTTTCACTGATTGGCATGTCCTACAGCTATCCTCATTTCCAACATAGTTGAATGATAATCTCCAGTGTTTTGAACCAGAAATTAAATTATTAATTTCTAACAAACAATTTAAGCCTGGAATATTGCTCACTTAAAGGTAACTGCCATTATAAATACTATAAAAATGTCTGTGATTAACATGTTATCTAAGAGCAGAACTAATTTGAGAGCCAAATAATAATCAGTACGTTTTAAAAAATAGATTCAGACTGAAGGTATTTTTATAGATAGAATAGTTAGTAGCATCAAGATTAAATTGCTGGATACTCATTCACAATAGGACTGGCCTTATCACTGGGGTTGAAGTCCAATGTAATGAATTACCCTCCCTTTTCTTTAAATTTTAATAGGCTTTTTTGCTGTTGTTGTTTTGTAAATCATTTCTGATTTTCCTTTATCTTCTTTTATGACTAGTATTTTTCTGTGGATATGCTAATATCTCCAATTAGTTTAAATCAAAACCTGTTGCAGAGAAATTAACCTGTGTTTATCTATTTTGCATTGATCTTGAAGTTTAACAAGCAAAAGCTTTTTCTTTCAAATTTCTTGATGGTACCTTCCTCATTAAAATCCATAATAACCAAAGAGAATTGAAACAATCAATTCCAGAATAAGATAATGTACACTGAAAATCCTGCCTAATATGAGAGACGAATGAAAATAAATAGTAGCAGCTGTTTTCACTGAGGGTAGAAGCTGTATATCCACAAGATTCAGTTAATTATCTTAAAACATATCTTGATTTCATGGATAAAACTCTTCAAATTCCTACAAAACCTACCATGTCTCTTCACAATGGTATCGAATCTCATACTAAGCAGGAACCATTGCTCTGAAGAGAGGTGTGGCCCAGAATAAATGAAAGCTGGCATAAAATGTCAGAGCAAGGTGGTGCTGTTTCCTCTTGTACCCCATCTATTTAAAAAAAAAAACTAGACTTTTTCAAGATTTATGCTACCATAGAATCATAGACTTCAAGAGCAAAGTCCAGGGTCACAGTCCTAGTATTCCTCTTTCCAACAAGGTTAATGCCAAGAGGAACACACACAAGTGCATGGGAATAGGAAGTGAAATAGTAAAACTAATTAATCTATCAAGGTGTTTTGAAACTAAAATGATCCACTGAGGCAAAAACAAAATATTATTCCTTTATTATTATTTCTTCTTCATCTGTGGAGTCAGAGTGTGGGAAGATGACCAGAAATTTAAACACAGAAGTGATCTAAGTGAATTTAAGAACTTATGTTGTAGTTTAGTGTCTGGAGAATACTGTAGGGAGAAGACTTTTTTCTTTCTTTCTTTTTTTTTAAGAATGAAGAAATACATTTTTTTTTCCTGGAGACACATCATGAGCACAGGAGTAGTATTTTTCTTCCCAGATTCCGTCTTGCTGGAAAACTTCTGTTTGTCATCAGCATACCACCAATGTGTAGACGTCTTTTAATGGAAAGTGGATGTGCATGCTGACCTTCATTGTACTGATCAGTGAGTAAATCTCTGAAAGTAATAACAAAGAGAAGAAGAAAATAGATGATCAATAGAGCAAAGTGACTTTTCCTAATAAGAGAGAGAAAAGACACATAAGGACTAAGGTCCAAAAACAATTTTAAAATACGTTAATAGTATATTTATATTGTAAATTATGGCATTTTGCTATGTTGGTAAGTTTATCAAGTTTTGGATTTTATTAGTAAAATTAATTTAACTGATAATAAATGATGGAGATTCTATTAAAATATACTTTGATGTCACTATAAAATGTTGGTAGGACATTAATACTCAAACTAATTAAGCAAAAGAAAACAAAAAAGTAAAAACCAAACCAACCACATGTGAGTCAGATGAGCCAAGTGTGGTGGATCACACTTAACTGTAATTCTAGCTACTCTGGAGAACAGGGTAAGAGAATTGAAAGTTTGAGCTTAGCCTGGGCAATTTGGCAAGACTCTGTCCCAAAATAAAATAAAAAGGCCTAAGGATGTATGTAGCTTAGTGCTTCCTGTGTTCAGTTACTAGTATCACAAAAACAAAACAAACACATGTGAACAATTTGTTGCGTATACTCTAGCACAGGTAAAGTTGCCACTTGAGAAATCTGATGATTAAAGAAATTAAAAGAATTAAAAAGAAAAAAATGCCAAAAGAGTGATTTAGAGAAAAACTAGGTTACATACCTTTAACTGTCTTACTCTATTCAATTCCTAGGAAATGTGCAACTGTAGAAAATAAGAGACAGCAAACCAAACACATCAATTAGCATATTGTGCAGCTTAATAACAGTTTCCAATAATCAGCAATAATAAATTGAACCATATTAATGGAGAGAAAACAAAACAAATATAAAACTTTAAAAGAAAAAATATATATCCCAAAGAAAAATTGAAGATAAATTTAAGAAAACACTCATAATAAGAGATAATTGCTATCTGGCAGAATATGGATAAAAATTGTATGGATAAAAATTAAAGAGGAATGAAAACTTCATTATGTCTCTACCACTACTGAGTAACAGCTCTGCACACTTACGAATCCAAAAGCTGCACTTGTGGACAATGACTGTTGGTTAGTGTTTTGTTTTTCTTTCCAAACAATATAATTTAATAGTGTGTGCCCCCAAAACAAACAAACCACTAAACCTTTCCTAGGATTCACTCTTTAAAAAAATTGATTTCAATAAATAATCATAAGTTTGGTTACAATAGTAAGGGAATCTTCCAATTCAGACAATACTTTCTTTATCCTACGTATTCTGAGACAATTTGACTTTCAAGACCTAAGAGGTATTTTCGATATGTTACTGCAAATTTGATAAGAATTTTGTTGTATGAAAACAAAACAACCACAACAAAAGAAAATGAATAAAGTAATAACCAAACTTACCATCTTTTCTCTAAAGCCATGGAAAATATGGTAACTAGTTCATTGTTTGAGTGGGATATTTGGATTCTTTTGGCTATAACAATTAAATGAAGCAGCATCTAAAGGTGAACACTGCTTCAAGCTTTAACATTTTTCTATGTGAAAACGTGCTTAGAACCTAGAAGTGATCTGTCCTGTTTAGTAGGTAGCACCTGTATTGCTGCCACACATCTGCGGAAACACGGTATCAGCCAACTCTTAATCAAGGATCACTTCCCTTCAAAGTGACTGATGATCCACTGTTAAAAGAGCTTATAAAAATAACTTCTTTGAGAAGGTGCTGCAGGGGTTTCAGAAACATCTCACCAGTCCTGCTTGCTTAATGCATGTTTGAGAGTTAATCTGTCATTAATATTTAAAGAAAAAATGGCATTAGAACAAAATTTAAATTATCCATTACATTTTAGAAATAAGATGTTATTGGCATATTTTCATTTCGATTACAAGGAATGATAATGTCCAAGATTGGCTTTTAAAATTGTTAATGAGCCCTGACAATGTGAAAAAGATATGGATTAGGTAGATGTAATGAGATATGATTAAAGGGTGCAGGCACTGAAGGGTGTTGGAGAAATTCTTTTCAGAAAGAGTATAATTAGTGTCTGATAAAAGTACTTAGTAGATAAGATTTTTGAAGAAGAAAGGTTAAGATAAACATATACTTTATGACAAACCTGCTTAATTTTTTCCCCTTTGGTTCTCTTACATGCTCAATATTATGTTGAAGTTTCATACATAAATAATGTTTGTCGAACACTTGATTCAATCCTACCAGACAATTAGAATGTTTTAATTGCTAGACACACAAGCAGAAAATGTGTTGAAACATCTTATTCCATTTTCAGTGTATATTTCTTTGTTGATTTATGCAATGTAGCTAATAATATGCAACCTACCCTGGTTTTAAACAAACAAATGAACTTTTAGAAAGCTTTCTATAGTTGCTAAGCAACTCCAAAGGCACATTTTATTAATTTAATAAATAACATTTAGATGGCAAATCCTTGAGGATGATTTCTAACTCTACTCTTAAAAAGTAGAAAATCCAAGTAGATATCCTTCTGACTTTTCCTGTTTCTAAGGCCTCAGGCTAACAATTTTCAGAGTTATATTTGAATCACTAAGCAAAACAATTTTTCAGTTTAAATTGTTGCTGTAATAGAAATTAGGTCCTGGGACTCAACTGTGTAAGTCTCCAGAGTTAAGAGATGGTGCTTCATACCCATAACTGAGGACATTTCAACCTCAACACTACTGACATTTTGGACAAGTAATTTGAAGTTGTAGGGGTTATCATGTGAAATATAAGGTGCTCAGTAGCATCCCCAATTTCTACCTACTGGATGCCAGTAGTAGTCCAACAATTGCTACAGCTAGAAATGTTTGTGTATATTGCCCCAAAAATGTGGGATAGGAGGGGGAAATTATTCCCAGTTGAAAACCACTGCAAGATAATATGAGTAGATAGACTAAATGCAAAAAGTATCTTACGCTGGTGATAGAAACATCTTAAGGTTAGTCACCATGTCAATATCTAACATCCCTTATCATTATCAATAATGAAGAATAAGAAGGGGTGATACCTATTCCAAATCTATTATGGCTCTTTCTCTTCCAAGACTCATTCCTGATTTCATCATTCCAATGGAATTCGCACAGTGTACAAACTGGGCTAAGGGGCCTAATGATGGTTTTAACCATAGCCCTTCTCTAACAACACTGCATTCAGAACTGTGTCCAAAATTTTTTCCCTATTCTTGCCCCCTCAATTTTCCTTATACTCAGTAGCTAGCTATCATTTTAAAACTTAATTCCAATGTTAATCATAACATTTTGTGCTCATAGAACAACCATAAGTCTCTGTCACTATTTCTATCAAACACAAATGCCTATGCATGAACTGTAAGGTTTCCTAAAATTTGCCACTATACTCTTACTCATCAAATACCTCTCCCACCCTCCACTTATGCCACCTTTTCCCCTCATACACAAACCATGTGCACATTCCAGTTTTCATATGTGACATGTAAAGGACAAATTCATTTCCTCCATGAAAGTTTTTCTAATTAAACCTTCCTTTACTTACCAGTATTATATTTTTGTTAAAAGGAGACATGACTGCAAATTAACATGAGGCAATCATTTACTGAATGTCTCCAATATGCCAGACACTAAGCATTGCTTAGGAGCTGCTTCTATCAATTTACATTTCATTATTTATGCCCAACTAGATTGTAAGTTCCCAGAGGAGAGGAACAGGTTTTATTTGTATCCCTCTGGCACCTTTTAATAATGATGCTAATAAATATGCTTTTACATTTGATTAGCAATTATAACCTTTCAAATTACTTTCATGGTTATTAGCTCATTGGTTATATAATTTCACTATTTTACACGAATCAATGAAACTGGGGCACAAAATGCTTCAGGGAATCCTGCCTGAGCAAACCCAGTGGGGCTCAATGAAATATGCATTTAATATGTACTGAGCGACCAAAGTCTGCCTTAAAATTTCATCATCCTAAAATTTCTCTCCTGGTTACAAAAAGTTCATATGGCATATAAAAACAGAAATTATTGTAAAGATCAAAAACTGTTGAGTGGTGCAGAAGGCAATACAGAAGTAAATTAAGGTGGGTAAGGGTTAAATTATAGTATAGCTGCAGAAAAGCAAAAGAGAAATTTTTAGTTTCTGCTTCCAATTGTTTGTAAGAGCTTAACTTCATTTCATAAGGCCTTGACCTCTTACCAGAGAAAGTAAAACGCTTTTAAAAGAAAGCTAAACGTAAAGGAAAAGAAAAGAAATCCTAAAATCCACTGCATTTTACCCCATATATATCAAAAAGTTCACGAATATATTTTCAACAATTACTGGAGACCTTTCTCACCCATTTTGGAGGTCTCTAAATAAATAACACCAAAGTGCCTTCAGAAAAGCATTTATCAACCTCTCAACTGAATTCAATAAACCTCCAGCAAAGACAGCTGATTTGAGGATATCTGCTACTCAGCGCCACATGAGCATCATTTATAAAGTAGTCGTTTCAATATTTACGAGTGCTTGCAAAGGACAGACACGGGCCTAGGCCCTGGGGGAAACAAGCCTATGCCTCAGCGTCTGGAATGAATTTGTGCAGAAAAGGACAGCATCTAAAAAGATGACCAAAAAAAATCCTGTTTTCCTTGAGCCTTTGCTCTCCACCTTGGTCCCCTCCAGCCTCAAAGAAAAGTTAATATGCAAGAGGAGGAGGGCAGACACACCAGCCACCCACAAGATGCAGGAGATGCTCCCATGCCATCCCTCCCACACGGCTGGGTGTAAACGTTGCCGCAGTACCCCGGGCAAGTGTAGGGCCAAGGCCCACAGAGGAGGAGGATCCGAAGTGCGGGGCACAATGCGGAGGGAGGCCTGTTCCTGTGCAGGTGACTTAGAACCCAGACTGCGGGAGGCCTCTCGAGAGTCCCCCACTAGGGGACTGCACCCCACTATAGCAGCCTTTTGTGTCAAACGAGAGAAATCCAATGTAGAAGTAATTCAAAGAGCAAAATAAAAGCTGTGGAATGGGAAACAGGGAGGTAGATCTCTTGCAAATGGGAGAAGAATCCAGAGAGGGAGGGAGGGAGGAGAAAGGAAAGTAACAAGAATTAAGATGTGCTCTGTATGTGTACCAACTTCCCACGATGAATGTAATCATTAAGTACTGCAAACGGGTACTAATATTTTTTAATTTAAAATGAAAAACTAGGGCTTTTTCAGCTTTTCCGAAAAGGTGCCACTCGGCGGAGCGCGAGGTTTGGAGGGAGGTCCGCGCGCGCTCCAACCAGTGAGTGCAGGGCGCCCTGGACTGGCGCGGGAGCTGCGGTCGCGGAGGAAGAGGAGCGGGGGTGGGGTGGGAGTGCGGGGCGCAGCACCGGGTGGACCCCGGGGCCCTGCCTCACCTACCCTGCGGCAGGCAGGGAGCGCACGGGCGGAGAACAGGGGCGCTTTGCTCCCGCGCCCCGTCCCCGAGCTTGGCGGGCGGCGCTGCGGACCCGGAGCAAGAGCTCCGCTCCCTGCAAGCCCGATTCGGGCTGCCCGTCCACGCAGCCCTTTGCAAATTAAATTGTTAACACTGATGTTGTCTCCAAGTTGTTTTTTGTTTGTTTGTTCGTTTGTTTTTCTAATCTGGGGTGTAGAAAAGAAGGCAGAAACTCGCGGTCTGTCTTCCCTCGCCCCGCCCCGGTGTAATTCTGAATCTGTTCTCCAGCCCTGCGGACGCGGCAGCCGGAGGAAGGGAGCGCCTCTCTGCCCCTTTCGGTGTCTTTCTCTCTCCTCCTACCTCTTCCCGCAGTCACCTCTGCTCACCTCTTCATCCCACACACTTTACTAGCACATCTCAGGGGGGTCCTTAGGTATTCCACAAAACACTGAACGACCTCAGCGTTAGGTGTCTCAGAGTAGAACCAGAGAGATTCTTGCTGGTTTCAACAGAATAAAATCGCCGTCCTTACTTGTGTCTATCCGTTCCCAAAGGCTTGGGAGGGGAAGTGTTTTGACTTTGCGCTAAGGGTCAGTGGATCTTCACTCATGGTTTATAAGATCGCTTTTAAGCTGTCCTCAGCCCAGGCGAACTGAGAATTCTGTTGTAAAGGGAAATGACTTTCCAGATTGTCTTTTACTGTGTTAGAATTAGGACGCTTTCACATCTCTGTTCCTTCGGGTGTCTGCGGATGGGATGGAAACTACATTATTTTGCAAAGGATGATGACCCAGAGGAGCCCTAATCCCCCTGTCCTTCAGGCCTGCGCCCCTACAATCCCGGAAGAAGTGCTAGGAGCCCAGGCTGCAGAACTAAGTACCCTAACAATTTAGGATTCTTCCTAGGGGGAGGAGGGCATGGAGGAGAGAAATGGAAAAGGAAAGAAAAAAAAAAAAAAACATTTGTGTTCATTTACACATTTCCTGTGCAGAACAAAAAACCCTACCATCAGCAAAAGAAGTCTCTTCCTCCAAAATAGCAGCCAAAGAGAGAAAATTAGAATATGCATAAATTCCTTCATTTTCATTCCCACAGAGCATGATTTCCGGCAGATTTGTATTTAAACTGCTCGATTAATCCCAATCTCTGAACAGCATTTTACTTACCCTCTTCCCCAAACTCACCTAAAAAGTTATTATCTCCTCCCACCACCCTGTTTTGGAGCTTCCATTTTTTCCCTAATCTCTCTCTGCCAATGAGAATCTCCTTGGTAAGAGTGTAACTTTCTTTTTCCTGTCAGTTATTTTACTTTTAAATCTGAACTACTACACTGAACCACCCTTTAATACAAACTGGCTGCTCTCTGTGAAGCTAGAACTGAAAATGAGAGCCTAGTGGAAAGCATGTTTCAGGAATGTGTGTATAAAGGACAATAAACATGATAGAACCAAGAGAGTTTTGTGGATCTCAGGTCATGGAAACCTTTCCTAATTCTACCTAGATTATATCCTTTCACCATTAGCGATAGATAAAACACTTGGATGCATCCACCTCCAACTCTCCCATTTTTCAGAAGCATGATAATCACACAACTCTATTCAAAAGAATATTATTCTTCACAAATATTCACAGTGCCAGTACATTACCTCCCCAGTCCTGTTACTAAAATATTTTGCTTTGCACTTGCATATAGGATCTATCTGCCATGAAAAATTCTTTGTTGAAACCAAATATTAGTGACCATCATTTGAAAACATTCCAAGTATCATATCTTGACTTGGACTTACCTCTCCAACTTTTATAGTAGAATGAGAATGTTTAAAGAATGAAATTCCTTCATCTCGGCTTAGCAAAAATTTGCATACATCTTAATTCCATTCAATCCTGAATTCCTTTCTTTTGCATATCTAATACAGAAAGAAAATCTATATTTGCTTCATAATACAGTCTAAACAGAATATAGTGATTCTGGCTTTCCTGTAGTATTTGCAGGCTATAAATAAATTTTCCTTTATGATTAAAAAGATAAAATGCTAACGCTGTTTGTTTTTTCTATGAAAATAAGCATAATATTTGAACAATATGCATCATCTTGTATATACTAGGTATGCACATATCTTACTTAAGTTGGCTAAGGATTTATTAAGGTACTGGGCTCTAGAAATCTATTAATTTTGTTAAATGAGGAAAAAACTGCATGCACATGAGTGTTTGCTTGGCTGTCATTACTTTGTGAAATAACTGCTTTCCTTGTTGTTTTACTGTCCACCAAATAGCCCCATTACTAGCACATAAAACTTAGTTTCTTTTAGTCACGTATCTCTTTATCGATTCAGAAGTTTACACTCACATACAATTAAAATCAATTTGTTAGAAAATAAATTCTCATAGGCCATACTCAAGAGTACATGTAAGGAATGGAAGGTCATTTTTACTGCAAATGGTGACTTCTTTTAATTTTCTTACTGAAAATGATAGTTTGCTTCTTAATCAACATAACAATTCAAACATATAGGAAACAATCACAGCAAATGTGAATATCTTCTTAAAATGCCATTTAAATTAAATCACACATGGAAAGCTCCAGTTTAATTTGCAAACTATATTTTCAAGGAGTTGAAGTGAATTTGGTAAGCATTCTTAACCATGCCTCCAAGGAAAAGCCTGAAGTCTGCAGACTGAGAAAGGAAAGGTAAAACTGAATATTACTTCAGTGAATTTATCCTCAGAAATGAATGATTGCTAATCCTTAGTAAAATAATATTTTCATGAACTGGAATTTTTCATACTTTTTTAAAAAATGAATAGAAAAAATAAAAAGGATTGTTTAGCAACCCTGCCCTGAGAAATGAGGGGATGCAATGGCAGGAAACAGGGAAGCTGCATCCCTCTTCTCCCCTTCCTTTCTTCTTTCAGCTACTGTTTGGTTTTATGGCATGGACTGTGTGTACTCATGAGTATGAAGACAATAATTTTTTAAAAAGTGTTCTAAAGGACAAACTGACCATCAACATAGGCTTTTCTTTTCATAATTTTTAAAATGTGCAGATTGTGCTTTTTCACACATTTTTCAGGACTTCGCTGATTTACAGGAAAAGAGAAGAAAGCAGTTATATTCAGTGGTTACACTCCCCAAATCCAAAACTATTCTTCTCTTGCTAAGACCCTTCTCCATTTGGCCCAAGCAACTGGGCTAGAAAGTCTCTGATCTGCTGTCCCAAAACTGCACTTTCTTTCCTAACCAGCTTTCTTTTTGGTCTCATGAATGATGGCAATTATCAAACAACCTGCATCAACTCTTGCATCTGTCTGATAAATATTGAGTCTAATTTCTTCCCATCTCTCCTTACAATTTCATTACATTTCCTTTGGGGCAAGGAGAAATACTGGGGGTTTTAGGAGATGGGAAGAATGTTGGGCTGAGAAGACTGTTGGGTTATTGCAGGTAGACTCACAGACAGATTCTTTCCAGCACAGTTCCAGGAACTGGTAGCTATTCTTTCACCAAGAACAATAATCTTTGGCAGGCTTACAATTCACAAAAGCATCTCTTACTTTCTTGATGAACTTTGCCTCACTTGCCAGACCACTACCAGTTACTGACATTTTCATCCCATTCTCTCTTCAAGTCATTATTTTGCTTACATCCCCCTGTCCCTAAAGGAGTCAAAAGAGTTATGGGGGGGGTGTCTTAATTTCTAATTTTTATGTCTTGTTCTGTGGTCTAGTTCCTCAAGATCAGGGATCTCTTTGGACTCACTGGAACCTCAGTAACTCTGTCCTCATCCTTCTCAGCTTTATCAACACTTTTCCTCGTTATGATAACTGGCCTACTCACCAAAAGAGCTCCAGCCAGAAGGTACCCCATCCCTTCACTAAACAATTCTTTCACATGTTGCTTTTGTTCCAGTTTCCTTCCCAGGTTCATTTATTTGGAAATAACATCTTCAGGAGACATGTTCATAGCAAAGGGAGTGGGTTCAAAAGTACTTAGTGCCAATAAAAAGACCTACCATATTAGACCAATGAAGTTTGTATTTGGAAACTTGAGTTGGGCTGGAAGGGATCATCCATTTAATCAGCGAAACAAGAAATCAGAGGAATGCTTGACTGCCTCCATGACACAAATTTCAGACTGAAGTGAACTCCATCTTCATTCTGTTGGCCAGAGAAATATTTTAAGATTGTTCACGATCTCCTTACTTGCATTCTTGTTTTTACTATTATTATCATCATCATTACTAACAGTTTAATTTTGTCATTATTGATGCAGTTTTTGTTATATTATTTTTGTTGCTGTTATAGCTATTATACTATTCAACAGAAGTTTAGAAAGATTAGTCAGATTAATTAATTAGTAATTTAAAGCTGAAAACTAGTAATTAAGCCCAACACTATAAATGATCAGGGATGATTCATACCGATGGAAGATTTGGGAGGAAGAGAATCTAAATTTTGGATATAAAATTTGGCAGCTATGAAATAAATAGGATTTGGGATCAAAAATATGATAACTGAATGTCTTTTAGTCTCTCAACCACTCCTCCTACCCCAAATTCAAAGAAGAACACACTGATTTGCTTGGTAGAGGGGAAAAATCCATTTGTTTTTGTTGACAGTGAACAAAGATCTTGTGCAAGCTTTTCATGTTATTTGCATTTTCACATGGATTCCCTGTGCTCAGGAGTAGCCTAGCATCTAAGATGACTCCCCTCCAAGTCTGCCTCCTTCATCTCTTTACTCTTGTTAGGCACCTCTCTGAAAAGGTTGCGTCACATAAGACAGGTATGCAATTTCATCCCTCTCAGACAGATTTCATGGAATATAAATTCAATAATGCAATTCTCTCCACAACAAGCTCTCTGCTCTCTTTCAAATATAATTAATGTTTTGATAGTGTAGTTCTTTAACTACATATATACACACAAAAACAGACGCACCCTCTAGCTTTGCTGTTTGTGCATCTAAAACAGAAATGGATGCAGCTCTTTCAGTGACTCCTCAAATTCTTCAACTCAGCCCACAGAGAGGAAATCAGTTTAGGTAATAATTACAGACTATTTTGTGCCTGCAAATATTTTAAATAATTACAGAATGCATGTTTCTGGTTTTTAAGAGTCATCATTTTGTCAAATATCTGAGAAAATAAAGATTATTCTCGATTGATATTCTGATACAAACATCTACTAGGTAACAGTTAAAATCAACAAAAAAACATTTTCCTAAACCTTTGGTTGTCTTTTCCAAATTTTGATAATGGAGACAGAGTTTCAATATCTTTATTTTATCCAAGTGGGACTACAACGACACAAACATAATAACAACACTACAATGACTTCCGTAAGAAATTATTTGCTCTGTCAAAAACCTCAGCACTACGTTTTAAACAAATTAATTTGCTTAATTATGATTAGAGGTATGCAGATATTTTCATGAGTGAAATAGACGGTTAGAAAGATAGCCATATAAGATATATAGATGACAATATGGTCAGTGGGAGCTAGGTGAATAAATGTTGAGCCTCCATATTCAACTGTACTGGAGTCCTAACATTTTACCTCTCCAAACTGCTTACAATTTTAATATTTTGTCTTTGATAAAGATACGCATTTATTCCAATAAAAGCATCAACCTTAGTCTGTCTATGGTATTAATGAGTTGGAGAAGCCGGATATGAAACATTAACACACGGATTTCCAAACATCGTTGCTATTTTGTTTCATATGGGACTTTATGAAGATACTGGCAGGGGAAACGTTTCATACATTTATTTCCTCCATATTTTTTTTAAATAGGGATTTTGTGAAAGATTTTTTTTTAATCCTTTGAAGATTCACTTTCTTGTTCTTCATATTTAATATTTGGAATTATAAAGAAGATAAATGAATGAACAAAGGTGGAAGCACATGTGACTGATTTCAACCAGATATTTTTACTTATTGGGAAATTTTTTTTCCAGTGCCATTGTGCAAAAAAGGGGATAGGATGTTATTCTTGAAGAGCTCACTTATAATTCCTGTTATCATTTTAGATGGTGGCCCATCAGGGTTCCTTTCTCATTACTTTCCCTCAAACTGTTTGCCTTGAAAGCGTAAATGTGAGACTGATTTATCCCTTCATTCTCTCACAGGGTAACATATAAACACGAAATATTTTAATTTTCCAATAAAAAATTCCTTACAGATCTACAGATTTAAACCTAGTGCAAGACTAACTCATCAACACAGTTTTTTAGCAATTGGTAACTAGATATTTGCCTGTAGTTAGCTACAAACACACAGATAATAATTTCTTTTACAATATTGATCATCAGTGATGTGAGTTATCAAAAAGAAATTGCTCCTCGGACTTTCATATTTTTTATTATTTTTTCCTCGTGTTTATTTTCTTTCAAATTGTTTTTTTGGGACAGGACTACTTCTCTGATTCCCAAATGAGGTTTTGTTAGGCTCAGATTAATATTAAAGAAGATCACACACACCGTTGAAAAATATTGTTATTTTTCTTTAATGGGGAAAATTGGACTCCCGCGTGTCAGATCTGTGGATTTTCGAAAGGCAATGGAAATGGTACTGACATCACTTTGCACTTTAACAATCGGATTTGGTCTGGGTACAAGTTGTTTGTTTAACCCGACAGCTCGGTGCACCCCGTCGCACGCTTTGCACACTCATTAAAACGATTATTCACGACCTGTCGAGTGTTTTCGGGTTCATTCACAGGAAAGGCTTGCAGCGAGGGCGAGCAATTCAAGTCAACACTGTCCACTAGCCTGGTGCACGTGAGGACGAGCTGGTGCGTGCGTAAAAAGGCGGAGGGCGGGGTGGGTGTGTGCGTCTTTGCCAGAAGTTCGGTCCAGCCTGTGCTCCGGAATCTCAATCTGGACAGAATGCCAAGAGTGCTTGGTCCTACAGGGGTCATCTCACTAAGTTAACTTCAAGGACTTGGCACAGGACAGAAAAATAAAACAAATAAAGAAACTCGAAACTCTCCCTCTGCTCCTCCTTTCAACATCCTGCGAAACTGCAGGTCCCAGGACTGGAAATCTCCCACCTTCTTTCTGCTAACAGCCTTGGACCCGAAGCCTCACCTCTCACAGCCAGGATGCTGACAAAGACTAGTTTCAGAAAAACTCCACAGGGTGAGGAAATTAATTCCTTTTCCATCTCCCAAGATCCTTCCCCTCTCAAAAAGAATTTAGTTAAGTTTTCTCTTTCTGTATTTCTTGCAACAACTGGAGGGGGTGGGGTGTCGGGAAACAAGAATAAGACTCTGAAGCATACAGTATTTGGTACCTGTATTCCAAAGTACTAATATGGAAAAGTTTGAGAAAAATTCTATACAGTGAGGATTAAATAGCTCTAGATAAATTATACTACTGTTTGTTTGTTTGTTTTTCAATTTTTAAATAACCTTTCAATATTTCAGAATGGCAGCGAAGGAAGCAGAAGCATGAGTGGGTCTCAGTCTTCCACTATTGCCTTCTTGTTACACAGGATTCACTGTATGGTTTTAGTTTCCCTATTTGTTCAGATGAGTCCTGGCACATCATATTCATATCAGACATTAGTTGAAGAGAGATACCTATCTTCATAAGATATAATTGCATCAATATCATAATGTATGTCTGTATTCGCATACTTACTAATTCTCAAACACTCCAGAATATCTTATTCAGCGTAAGTACCATGGCAGAGTGGAGAGTTAACAAGTGTTTTAAAACAAATATCTCATATCTATATATAAATGATTGCTCTTTGATTTTTTCACCAACAGCATTAGCAAACCCAATGGTCAGTTAATTGTTAAGAGGGTAACCTAGTTATCCCAACAGAGAAAGACAAGTTTTATTTGTCAGTTTCGTTCTATTATATCTGACATCATAAAAGCATGGTTTGCTATTTTATTAAAATATATAAATACAATGTAGGAAGAAAAGAATGGGAGTTTTCAAGCAACAAGAGATTTTAATCAGAAATAGTTTCCTAATTGTTGAAAAGCAAGTATGAATAAATAATTTCCTAAACTTGTAGGGTTGCTATAATTCACGACCAGGTTTACTTAAAATGGATCTGTCAAGTGTGTCTTGCTTCCTATATAAACTCCTTCATTAAAAGCAACCTGCGATAATAATCAAGAGGCAGATGCTGAAATATGTAAGTAAATAACTGAAAGCCTTTGCATAAATAAACACAAGTCAATGTAGTAATAGACAACATTATTGATGTAGGGATGATCGATTTTAGTCTTCCAACCTGCAATCAGAGCTTGCAATGTATAATTAAAAGTATATTTTTCAACTCCACTAATGCTATCACTACTGGAAAAAATAGACAAACAAACAAACAATACTTGATGCCCATCTGATTTGATTCTACCTTTTTTCTAGAGTTTTTTTTTTGATGGGATGGGAGGAGTACTTATTTTTTCTAAGAAAGCTTTGCCAACCTTTAAAACTACATCATTAATTATAGAAATTTTAAAGTATCAAATAATAAAATTACCACCTTATTCTTGCTCTGAATTTTTCAACGTCCATGTCACCCTCTAATTATTCATTCAGCACATTTAAATAGGAAAAATACAATAGTGTTCATTATTTTTAAAGAATTTTTCCCCAAACTACTGTAGTACCTTTGGATTTTAAGATTCTTGGGGACTTCTAAATAAATGAGAAAGATGTCATTTCCTCAGTATACTATGAAAGCTGTTTTACCTATGCCTCAATGTGCGAGCCTTATGAAACAAGAAAGGAGAAATCTGCATTATTCCAAAACTGTTTCATATAAGGACTGTAAAAGTGTCTGACTCACAGAAATAAATATACAATGGATTAGAAATTCATATATAAAAAATGTTGGGGAATTTACTAAAAGTTAAATTTTCTTTTCAAGGATATCCCAGGAGAGCAGAATTGATTTAGATCAGCAAGCATGATGAGTTTGGGTATATGAGTTCTGAAGAATGATGAAAATTTTGCTCATAATTCTTCCTTCATGGAGATACTTATTTACACATCTTTTAGGTCTAGGTTTCTCAACCAGAACCCTTTAAGAGAATATCCTATTTATGGAAATTCAGCTATGTTGAAAGTGACTTTTTTCTATGCAGTATCGCTGCATCTAAATATTGACTTTGTTATCTTTATAATACGGCATGCCCAAGCATTCTCCTTAACTCCTTTCTTTCTCATCCTGGACCAATAATTCAGGGGCAACCAGACCCAAAAGGAAAATATCATCAATTATTGTTTAGGGCTAATTTAACAGATAATTTAACTTCAAGCAACAATGTTCAGGTCATTAAATTTCAGAGCAATGAGAAAATGAAAGAACTGAGACAACTCTCCCTAACCCCATTACAGTTTTTAGTCTTCCTGCTGGATCAAAAGAATCAAAACCACCTATGAAGCTACATTTGCTTCTTAAACGCACTGATTTAAAGGATGACACAATAGGAAGAGGTGAAGACAGGCACTGAGAATGAAGACCAGGACTCTCATTCAGGAAGTACTAGTGAGGCTACAAAATTCAACTAACCCCGAAAATGAATATTCAAACATTTATAGTAATGGACAGCAACTTTTCATTTTGACTCAAATCTCCAAACTTCCAACGTGCAACTCAATTTTCTCGCATGCCGCTTTTCCACAAAGCCAGAAGACGGGCAAGTATCACATGTTATTATTTCACTACAGGCCAAGAAAGACCTTAAGGCACCTATGATTGCTACTTGTTATAATTTTAAGTATCTTTTCTCATCACAGTGTCAGAATTATTTTCGACCTTGAGTTTCGTTCAGCGGATGGGGTGAAGAGAGGTTTTTTAGGTTTCTGACTGGCTGAGGAAGGGAATGAGGGGAGTTAGAAGAATCTCAACTCTATTCAGCTCGCCCTTTCTTTCCAGTCTCCAAGGCTGTAGTAACGGCCAGAGAATTTCCCGCTGGCAAGGGGTAACCTTCCCCCTTGAATTCTTTGTCCCCCCAAACCCAGGCTCCTCTTGGCGCTAGGAGTTCCTATCCCGAGGTTATCTCTTTTCCCGAGACTCCAAGTCTTAGACCACAGGCTTAGGGAGGAAAGCAAAATGGGGTAGAAAGCAATAGGCAGTGGAACGCAGAAATGATGTCTGTTGTAAAGAAAACAGTTTTATCAGCTGGCAGATGAACGCTTGGATATGAAACTGTACCAGGCAAACAAAAAGAAACAATTTTCAGAGGGGAAAAAGGGGTCGGGGAAACACTAAAGGCTAAGAAAGAAAAAAGGTAAGGACTCGCTCCATCCAGCCTAGGTTCTGGAGTCAATTTTCCTGCAGCTGCTTAAGTGAGCTAAAACTCCGAGCTCCATTTGTCCTGGGCAAGAGCGCCCTCACGTTGCTGCTCCGTGCGCAGCGCCCGGCTGCGGCCTCTGCGAGGATCACGGTCGCTCGGATAGGAAAACTCCGGTCCCCCGGTCCTCCGCAGCCACCGCGCGTGCTGCCTAAATTCTTTCAATCCAAAAACCCAAGAAAACAATGCCACCGGCTCCGTGCCGCACAACTTCCAGTCCTGCCGCGGGACCCCCTCTCCAACTTCATCCCCGAATCCCTGAAGCACGGGAAGGCCAATTGGACACCGCAGCGCGGACCCCAAATTCGCTTCGGCGGAGCCAACCTGCACCTGGCGCGCTCGCAGCCACGCTGGGACCCACAGGCTCTGGAGCATACACCGCCGTCTCCTAAGTGTGCATTAAGAATCAATTATTTGCCTGATATTTCCAAAGCCAAGAACTGAGATATTCCCAGTAGGAATAAAGTCAA